>VKOC01049304.1:0-21156 GCA_009364415.1 Spea multiplicata
GATATTGATTTGTGACATCCAACAAATGTTTGTTACTAAAGAATAGAGATTGAAAAAAATATAACATATCATTCTGTTTCTTTTTTTTAATATTCAGACCATCGTAATATACATTAGTTGAAACATCTTTAACCATAAATTACACAATACAAATAAAACATGTAAAGAAGAAAAATTGTAATTGTGTAATTGTTTACTTTTTGTATTTTCCAGTTCGACAGATAGTGGAAGTAGCACTAAAGTTGATGCAATCTGTACCTACACCAGCAACCTTACATCCATTCCATTTGATGAAGTGGCTTTGTATAAGGAGTTGAAAAATAACACAAGCAATGTTACCAAGCTGGGAGTCTATACCCTGGATCCAAACAGCCTATATGTTAATGGTAATGCTAAGGTCCCAAATGTTATCATCTCCATTACTTTACCATGAGGCAGTATGAAAATAAATGAGTATGTTTGCCTGTTTTTAAGTGATAGCCATTTTAAGAAAAGAAAAATTCTGGAAGGAATTGCTCTTTAAGGAAGGGTTCATATTTTAGCACTCTTTTTAGAAGTATGACCGAGCTAAAATAAACAGACATCTGATTAAATCTACTGTATGATAACAGAAAACTAGCAAAAGGAGCCTTTTTGTATGACACAAATTAATTTTTTTTCCTCTCCAGGATACAATGAAAAAACACCAACTACATCAGCTCCAAGTAAGTACTGTTAATGAACATATCGATCCAAACAATCTAGTACCCAAACTTCCAGTGTCTACGATGTAAAAATGCCAATAGATTACTTATTTATTGACTGTAGTGCAAAGAGAAGTGTGGGAGTCCTATCTACATACCAATATAAAAATATGAATTATTCTAAATGAGAGAAGATGATAATCTTTCACAGGCGGATATTTGGGGGTACTGTGGTGTCAGTAACTTGTGCTCTGATCTGTACATTACAGCACGTGATATATGGTTAATACAGAAGTCTATAATATTGGGTGTTTTATCTTTTCAGCCACAGTTCCAGCCACAAGCGTCACATTACCCTTCACTATGAATTTCACTATATCCAACCTTCAATACACTTCAGATCTAGGAATACCGAATACTTCTAAATTCAACGACACTCGGACTATTATGGTGAAATTGGTAAGCTTTTTTTGACTGATTTGTAGTAGAATGAGGGCAACAACATATGTAGCTACTATGGAAGAGAAACTGCAGAGAAATTATAACTTTTGCTGAATTCTACTTTACATAAATGTGTGTGATGCTAATCCACCATTTGTGAACTTGATTTGTAATGCTTGCTTATTTCTGTTACAGCTGGACAATTTAATAAACACCACGAGCCTTAAATCTTCCTATTCTGGCTGTCAGATTATTGGATTCAGGTAAGGTGTATTCGAAATTATAACAAAAATCCCTTACTGTAAACAAAGATCTTTAATCAGTCTCTGCCATTAGTGGTTATAGTGCTTGGGGAGGACATGGTGAATAAATGTGAATTCCTCACACATATAATGCCACCATATAATAATGTTTCTTTTCAGCATTTGACAGTGAGGATGATAGATTTTTTCAAATATCTCACAATCTCTTTTCCTTGCTACTAAACTGAAGAACCTCTTAACATTCACGCTGGTTTTCCCAAAATATTATGAGATGATTATTTCTGTAGAGGAACATATTCCTCCTAATTTACCTAGTTTTGCTGTGTGTTCTTTCCTGGCACTGTTCGTTTTGGCAGTAGAGCCAAGTATTCCCCTTAGGGATATTGTTTTGTGACATCCAAAGAATGTTTGTTACTAAAGAATAGACATAAATTGTAATTGTGTAATTGTTTACTTTTTGTATTTTCCAGTTCGGCAGATCGTGGAAGTAGCACTAAAGTTGATGCAATCTGTACCTACACCAGCAACCTTACATCTATTCCATTTGATGAAGGCTTTGTATAAGGAGTTGAAAACAATAACACAAGCATGTTACCGAAGCGGGAGTCTCATAACCCTGATCCAAAACAGCCTATATGTTAATGGTAACCGATAAGGTCCCAAATGTTTATCATCTCCTTTGCTTTACCATGAAGCGGTATGAAAATAAATGAGTATGTTTGCCTGTTTTTAAGTGATAGCAGTTTTAAGAAAAGAAAAAATCTGAAATGATTTGCTCTTTAAAGAATGGTTTATATTTTAGCACTCTTTTTCCAAGTATGACCCAGCTAAAAAAAGCAGACATCTGATGAAATCTACTGTATGATAACAGCAAACTAGCAAAAGGAGCCTCTGTGTATGATACAAAATCATTTTTCTCTCTCCAGGATACAATGAAAAAACACCAACTACATCAGCTCCAAGTAAGTACTGTTAATGAACATATCCATCCAAACCATCTAGTGCCCAAATGTCCAGTTTCTACGATGTAACAATACCAATAGATTATGTATTTATTGACTGTAGTGCAAAAAGAAATGTGGGAATCCCATTTACATTCCAGTACAGAAATTTGGATTCTTCTATATTAGAGAAGATAAAACATTTTCAGAGGCTGATATGTGGGGTACTTTTTCCAGTTAATGCGCTACCCTGTGGTGTCAGTAACTTCTGCTCTGATCAATATATTACAGCACCTGATATATGGTTAATACAGAAGTCTATAATATTGGGTGTTTTATCTTTTCAGCCACAGTTCCAGCCACAAGCGTCACATTACCCTTCACTATGAATTTCACTATCACCAACCTTCAATACACTTCAGATTTGGGAAAGCCGAATACCTCTAAATTCAACGACACTCAGACAATTTTGGTGAAATTGGTAAGCTTTTTTTTGACTAATTTGTAGTAGAATGAGGGCAACAACATATGTAGTTACTATGCAAGAGAAACTGCAAAGAAATTATAACTTTTGCTCAATTCTACTTTACATAAATGTGTGTGATGCTAAACCACCATTTGTGAACTTGATTTGTAATGCTTGCTTATTTCTGTTGCAGCTGGACAATTTAATAAACACCACTAGCCTTAAATCTTCCTCCTCTGGCTGTCAGATTATTGGATTCAGGTAAGGTGTATTCCACATTCTAACAAACATTCTTTACTGTAGACAAAGATGTTTAATCAGTCTCTGCCATGAGTGATTATAGCGCTGGTGTAGGACATGGTGAATAAATACGAATTCCTCACACATATAATGCCACCATATAATAATGTTTCTTTCCAGCATTTGACAGTGAGAATGAAAGAGTTTTTCAAATATCTCACACTCTCTTCTCCTTGCTACTAAACTGAAGAACCCCTTAACATTCACGCTGATTTTCCCAAAATATTATGAGATGATTATTTCTCTAGAGGAACATATTCCTCCTAATTTACCTAGTTTAGCTGTGTGTTCTTTCCTGACGCTGTTCTTTTTGGCAGTAGAGCCAAGTATTCCCCTTATAGATAGTGAATTGTGATATTCAAAGAATGTTTGTTACTAAAGAATAGAAATTGAAACAAAATACAAAATAACATTATGGGTTTTTTTTAATATTCAGACCATCGTAATATACATTAGTTGAAACATCTTTAACCATAAATTACATAATACAAATAACACATGTAAAGAAGAAAAATTGTAATTGTGTAATTGTTTACTTTTTGTATTTTCCAGTTCGGCAGATAGTGGAAGTAGCACTAAAGTTGATGCAATCTGTACCTACACCAGCAACCTTACATCCATTCCATTTAATGAAGTGCTTTGTATAAGGAGTTGAAAAATAACACAAGCAATGTTACCAAGCTGGGAGTCTATACCCTGGATCCAAACAGCCTATATGTTAATGGTAATGCTAAGGTCCCAAATGTTATCATCTCCATTACTTTACCATGAGGCCGTATGAAAATAAATGAGTATGTTTGCCTGTTTTTAAGTGATAGCAGTTTTAAGAAAAGAAAAATTCTGGAAGGAATTGCTCTTTAAGGAAAGGGTTTATATTTTAGCACTCTTTTTAGAAGTATGACCGAGCTAAAAAAAACAGACATCTGATGAAATCTACTGTATGATAACAGCAAACTAGCAAAAGGAGCCTTTGTGTATGACACAAAATCATTTTTCTCTCTCCAGGATACAATGAAAAAACACCAACTACATCAGCTCCAAGTAAGTACTGTTAATGAACATATCGATCCAAACAATCTAGTGCCCAAATTTCCAGTTTCTACGATGTAACAATACCAATAGATTATGTATTTATTGACTGTAGTGCAAAGAGAAGTGTGGGAGTTCTATTATTTGGGGGTACTTTTTCCAGTTAGTGTGCTACCTTGTGGTGTCAGTAACTTGTGCTCTGATTCATATATTACTGCACATGATATATGGTTTTTACAGAAGTCTATAATATTGGGTGTTCTATGTGTTATCTCTTCAGCCACAAGCGTCACATTACCCTTCACTATGAATTTCACTATCACCAACCTTCAATACACTTCAGATCTAGGAATACCGAATACCTCTAAATTCAACAGGACTCAGACTATTATGGTGAATCTGGTAAGCTTTTTTGACTCATTTGTAGTAGAATGAGGGCAAAAAACATATGTAGTTACTATGTAAGAGAAACTGCAAAGAAATTAGCATTTTTGGTAAAATCTACTGTACATAAATGTGTGTGATGCTAAACCACAATTTGTGAACTTGATTTGTAATGCTTGCTTATTTCTGTTACAGCTGGAGAATTTATTAAATGCCACTAGCCTTAAATCTTCCTATTCTGGCTGTCAGATTAAAGGATTCAGGTAAGGTGTATTCCAAAGTATAATAAATATTCCTTACTGTAAAAAACATGTTTAATCAGTCTCTGCCATGAGAGATTATAGTGTTGCTGGAGGACATGGTAAAAACATGTGAAATCCTTACACATTCTACTTGCTACTAAACTGAAAACCCCTTAATGTTCATAGTGATTGTCCCAAAATAATAAGAAGATCATTTCTTTAGAGGAAAATATACCTCCTAAATTTCCTAGTTTAGCTGTGTGTTCTTTCCTGACACTGTTCTTTTTTGGCACTAGAGCCAAGTGTTCCCCTTACAGATATTAATATGTGACATCCAAATAATTGTTGGTACTAGGTGATAGAAATCGAAAAACAAATTTAAAAAAAGCGATCTGGTTTTCCATGTTCAGACCATCGCAGTATACATTAGTTGAAACATATTTAACCATAAATTACATATTACAAATAACAGATGTAAAGGAGAAAGGACATTGTAATTGTGTAATTGTTTACTGTGACAGGGCCAGGTTAACTGTAGTTGCCCCAGACCTCCTGTCCTCGGACAGAGACAGTCATTCCCGTGGAACTCTGGGTCGGGTTGTCTGGGGGCAGCTTGCCCAAAGTGTTTCGTTGGGTGAGGGTGTTTTGGGGGTCTTTCTTCTGGATTCGTGTGTGGTTTAGCCGGGTCATGGAGCGTGTCTGTGTCCTGGTTCTGATCCCATGGTCCAGTAACAATTTATAGGATGTTTTTAAGTTATAGCCGGACTGAATGTGGCTGGAGCTCTTAATCGGCCAGTACGTTTTCCCAGACGGCAGCCTCACTACAGGGGGGATAACAACGGCGGGGAAACCCATTATATCTCTAAATCCCCTCACCTGATCCATTGCTTGTGTACTCCCCGAGCTGATGGGATTTGGGGTTGGGTTCAGTGTGTATTGAGAACGTCTGTTAAAGGAATGTTGATAGAATTAAGGAACTATATAAGTTCTATGTGTTTGTAGTAAAAGTGGTTCTTGTATTACGGCACGAATGGTGGTCTGACTGATCTGTGGATAGCAGGAGCTATCCGTATGAGGGCACTGACTGGTGATTCCTCAGCCCTCAAACAGGGGTATCCAGCCTTGGGAACGGTGGCCCGATAACATTTACTTTTTGTATTTTCCAGTTCGGCAGATAGTGGAAGTAGCACTAAAGTTGATGCAATCTGTACCTACACCAGCAACCTTACATCCATTCCATTTGATGAAGTGGCTTTGTATAAGGAGTTGAAAAATAACACAAGCAATGTTACCAAGCTGGGAGTCTATACCCTGGATCCAAACAGCCTATATGTTAATGGTAATGATAAGGTCCCAAATGTTATCATCTCCTTTACTTTACCATGAGGCAGTATGAAAATAAATTAGTATGTTTGCCTGTTAGTGTTAGCACACTTTTGCACACTGTTAGCACACTTTTTCGAAGTATGACCCAGCTAAAAAAAAAAGCAGACATCTGATGAAATCTACTGTATGATAACAGCAAATTAGGAAAATGAGCCTTTGTGAATGATACAAAATCATTTTTTCCCTCTCCAGGATACAATGAAAACACACCAACTACATCAGCTCCAAGTAAGTACTTTTAATGAACATATCGATCCAAACCATCTAGTGCCCAAATTTCCAATTTCTATGAGTGACAATACCAAAAGATTATATATTTATTAACTGTTGTGCAATGAGAAGTGTGGGAGTTCTATCTACAAATATGGAAATGTGCATTCTTCTATATGAGAGAAGATTGAAATCTTTTACCGACTAATATTTGGGGGTACTTTTTCCAGTTAGTGTGCTACACTGTGGCGTCAGTAACTTGTGCTTTGATCTATACATTACTGCACCTGATATATGGTTTATACAGAAGTGTATAATATTGGGTGTTTTATCTTTTCAGCCACAGTTCCAGCCACAAGCGTCACATTACCCTTCACTATGAATTTCACTATCACCAACCTTCAATACACTTCAGATCTAGGAATACCGAATACCTCTAAATTCAATGACACTCAGACTATTATGGTGAAATTGGTAAGCTTTTTTTGACTAATTTGTAGTAGAATGAGGGCAACAACATATGTAGTTACTATGCAAGAGAAGCTGCAAAAAAATTAGCATTTTTGCTAAATTCTTCTGTGCAGAAATGTGTGTGATGCTAAACCACCATGTGAACATGATTTGTAATGCTTGCTTATTTCTGTTACAGCTGGACAGTCTAATAAGCACCACTAGCCTTAAATCTTCCTACTCTGGCTGTCAGATTAAAAGATTCAGGTAAGGTGTATTCAAAATTATTAAAAAACATTCCTTACTATTAAAAGATGTCTCTGCCATGATTATAGTGCTGCTGAAGGACATTGCGAAAAAATGTGAATTCCTCACACTTAGTACTTGCTACTAAATTTAGAGGAAAATATACCTCCTAACTTGCCTAGTTTAGCTGTGTGTTCTTTCCTGACACTGTTCCTTTTGGCAGTAGAGCTGAGTATTCCCCTTACAGATATTGATATGTGACATCCAAAGAATTTTTGGTACTAGGTGATGGAAATTGAAAAACAAATAAAAAAATAAATAAATCTGTTTTTCTATATTCAGACCATCTTACATTAGTTGAAACATCTTTAACCATAAATTACATAATGCAAATAACAGATGTAAAGGGGAAAGGAAATTGTAATTGTGTAATTTATTAATTTTTGTATTTTCCAGTTCGTCAGATAGTGGAAGTAGCACTACAGTTGATGCAATCTGTACCTACACCAGCAACCTCGCATCTGTTCCATTTAATGCAGTAGCTTTGTATAAGGAGTTGAGAAATAACACAGGCAATGTTACCAAGCTGGGAATCTATACCCTGGATCCAAACAGCCTATATGTTAATGGTAATGCTGGTTCCAAATTGTTTATTTTCTAATTTTCTTTACCCATAGGCAGTAAAATGAGTATGTTTACCTAAGATGAAAAACTTTGTTTTTAAAACTGCTTTGATACTAGTTTTAAGAAAATTAAGGGAAAAAAACCTCTATATTTTAGCACTCTCTTTCCAGTCTCTCCTTGCTAAAAAGGCACACATCTGATGAGATCCACTCTATGATAACAGCAAACTAGAGAACTTTTGTATGACAGAAAATATTTTTTTTTCTTCTCCAGAATACAATGAAAAGACTACCACAGCTCCAAGTAAGTAATGTTAGTGAACACAGAGGGCCAAACCATCTAGTGCCCAAGCTTCAACAGCTTTCGTCTTTTACTGTGTTCACGTTTAAAAAAAAACTGAGCATCAAGACTAACGGCTAGAAGTTTACACTCTAGATCCAGACAGCCTCTATGTAGATGGTGAATTTGAACAAACAGTATCTTTAATTCTTTTGCTTTTATCAATGAGCAGCAACATCGTATTTTTAAGTCAAGGGTAGGGAGCAGTAGACTTTCATTAAGTGCTCCATAAGCTGGACTAATTTTTGGAAGCCTTGGTATCCTTGCATGAGATACTTATTTCAATGTAATAGTTAATTGCAACACATTTTTATTTACTTGTGTGATTTCTTCTTACAGCTGTGGAGCCCCCAGTAGTGGTGGTCACCAAACCTCCAGTTGAAGCCACCATCCCTGAAGAAATTACTCTCAATTTTACAATCACAAACTTGCCTTACGTTTCTTCTCTTGGGGAACCAAATTCTCCAAAATACAACTCCACCGCTAATGCTATGAGATACTTGGTGAGCACCCCTAATTTGCATGACGTAGCCATATCCATGAACGGGTTCTACAGATGAGTTAAATGACATTGTATGTGAACAATGGTACATGTTATGTTGTTTAGCAGATTTGACCCAGAGGTTCTGCTATCAAATTAAGTTGATGTCTTTAAATAGGGGGCAAATGTGTTTTTTTTAGCAAAGAAATATATACAGAGATATTAGAGGTTATGAAGACATGTTTAGTTGTAGCTTGTTGTTCCAGTGAGAAATCAGGATGCTATTTTGTCTTCCTGACGATCAAGCCAGGTTTCAATTTAATGATTTGTTGTCTTTTTTCAACATACATTATTATATTATGTACATGAGGTAAGCATTATCACCACATATTATAGAACAATTATTCATCATATTGTATGGCATAAAGATACAGTAATGTCTTATAGAGTTGATTTTGTTTGTGATTTAAACCTAAATAGTCTGCAACATTTATCTGTATAAAAACATGAATATGATTATGTGACGTACATTAAATCAGTATTCCCTTCTTAGTTGGACACTACCTTCAAGAACAGCTCACTGGGTGGAAAGTACTTGAATTGTCGCATTGTCAACTTTGTGTAAGTGTCAGGTATTTTATGAAAAACAATGTATATATATTATATATAATATATTATATATATGTATACTGTCCAAGGGATATTCTTCCATGATATTTAACTATACAGAATACTATACCGATACAAAAAAACTTGAGAATAGAGTGAAGTAGTTGTTAAAATTTTAGTTTGTTAACAGAAAGAGAAACAAACTGCATTTCCTGGTTCACATTATATGGAGTATTAATATTAAAAGAGTATCTTACCATAAGAAAACCAATCTGATCTAAAGAATATTTATTTAGTTTCAGTACCTTTGTTAAAATACTATTTTATATCAATAATAAATACTTTTTATTAGCCAATATTTTTGCTAATATTTTTGTTCTACAGGTCTGTTGTCTCCGGGACAAAAGTAAATTCTGTCTGCACAATAACGAAAGACACATCAGGATCTCAGATTGACAGGGTCGCCTTCTATAACGAGTTGGAATCCATGACCCAAGGTGTAACCACACTGGGAAGTTACAAGCTAGACAAGGACAGCCTTTATGTTAATGGTAAATTAAAATCTTAAATCATGTATGAACGTCTTTTATAATATTCTATCATTGAAATTATTATTACTTACATTTAGCCCATACATATTGTGTATGAATACATATTGATTTAAGCTATTTTCCTGTGTTGTAGGTTACAACAAAGGCAGAGCTGTTCCAAGTAAGTTATGTTGTTCTGATATTACTAATTTCTAAACTCGCTTATTTAGGGTTATGTAACAAAAACAATGATAATGCATCATAGTGATAAAATTACTTATTTATTTTACCATTTAACTTAATTATTTGTTATATTTACATTTAAACTTTCCCCGTGAACCTAACTTGCAGTAATAGAACAGCTCCAAAAGTCATTTGCGAGCACTTTCCTGCCACTGATTAGTTGATTTAAAAATAAATATGTATATAACAGACCAAGTAACACAGGCCTGGAATCACCATGGGGCAATTAGGACTCATGTCTGGTGATGTCATTTATATTGTGTGCTATTTTACTAAACTGGAAGTTTGCAGTTGATGGAGAGTTTCAATTCACAAATTTCACAGAATTAGGCTCAATGCATGATTCCGGTGGTGAAATGAGATTTCAGCTATTTAACTTATTAAGCAGTGAAAGAATTATTATGATGTAAATTAGTTTTATACCACTGCGCTACTGGGCTATTGGCTGTGGTTGCCCCTTAGGGATTAAACTAAGATTAATAAAACATAATTATAAAATCAGAGCCTGATTGAGGGTGTGGACAAGCTTTATGTGATAATGCCTAAAGCAACAATAGCATGTGACTACTGATGACTTGTGTTTGTGATGAAAATACCCTTTTCTTATAGGACAACTCCAAAGCAACCATTTGCCACGGCAGAATCTGTATGCACATTCAATGTAGATTTGCTATCCAGGGTTTTCATAGAGGATGACATCATTACTGCATTTGTAAACATGACCAACTTATTGCAATGTAATAGTTAATTGCAACAGATTTTAATTTACTTGTGTGATTTCTTCTTACAGCTGTGGAGCCCCCAGTAGTGGTGGTCACCAAACCTCCAGTTGAAGCCACCATCCCTGAAGAAATTACTCTAAATTTTACAATCACAAACTTGCCTTACGTTTCTTCTCTTGGGGAACCAAATTCTGCAAAATACAACTCCACCGCTAATGCTATGAGATACTTGGTGAGCACCCCTAATTTGCATGACGTAGCCATATCCATGAACTGGTTCTGCAGATGAGTTAAATGACACTGTATGTGAACAATGGTACATGTTATGTTGTTTAGCAGATTTGGCCCAGAGGTTCTGCTATCAAATTAAGTTGATGTCTTTAAATAGGGGGCAAATGTGGTTTTTTTTTTAGCAAAGAAATATATACAGAGATATTAGAGGTTATGAAGACATGATTAGTTGTAGCTTGTTATTCCAGTGAGAAATCAGGATGCTATTTTGTCTTCCTGTCGATCAAGCCAGGTTTCAATTTAATGATTTGTTGTCTTTTTTCAACATACATTATTATATTATGTACATGAGGTAAGCATTATCACCACATATTATAGAACAATTATTCATCATATTGTATGGCATAAAGATACAGTAATGTCTTATATAGTTGATTTTGTTTGTGATTTAAACCTAAATAGTCTGCAACATTTATCTGTATAAAAACATGTATATGATTATGTGACGTACACTAAATCAGTATTCCCTTCTTAGTTGGACACTACCTTCAAGAAGAGCTCACTGAGTGGAAAGTACTTGAATTGTCGCATTGACAACTTTGTGTAAGTGTCAGGTATTTTATGAAAAACAATGTGTGTATATATATATATATATATATATATATACTATATAATATATATAATATATATACATATATCTATAAATATATGTATACTGTCCAAGGGATATTCTTACATGATATTTAACTATACAGAATACTATACCGATACAAAAAACTTGAGAATAGAGTGAAGTAATTGTTAAGATTTTAGTTTGTTAACAGAAACAGAAACAAACTGCATTTCCTGGTTCACATTATAGGGAGTATTAATATTAAAAGAGTATCTTACCATAAGAAAACCAATCTGATCTAAAGAATATTTATTTAGTTTCAGTACCTTTGTTAAAATACTATTTTATATCAATAATAAATACTTTTTATTAGCCAATATTTTTGCTAATATTTTTGTTCTACAGGTCTGTTGTCTCCGGGACAAAAGTAAATTCTGTCTGCACAATAAGGAAAGACACATCAGGATCTCAGGTTGACAGGGTCGCCTTCTATAACGAGTTGGAATCCATGACCCAAGGTGTAACCACACTGGGAAGTTACAAGCTAGACAAGGACAGCCTTTATGTTAATGGTAAATTAAAATCTTAAATCATGTATGAACGTCTTTTATAATATTCTATCATTGAAATTATTATTACTTACATTTAGCCCATGCAGATTGTGTATGAATACATATTGATTTAAGCTATTTTCCTGTGTTGTAGGTTACAACAAAGGCAGAGCCGTTCCAAGTAAGTTATGTTGTTCTGATATTACTCATTTCTAAACACGCTTATTTAGGGTTATGTAACAAAAACAATGATAATGCATCATAGTGATAAGATTACTTATTTATTTTACCATTTAACTTAATTATCTGTTATATTTACATTTAAACTTTCCCCGTGAACCTAACATGTCTTAATTTTTTTTTTTAGCATCTAAGCCGCTAACAACCCAAATTCAGTCCTTTGGGCCTAAACAATATATTCTTAATTTCACCATCACTAACCTGAACTACAGCTCTAGCCTGAACAATAAGACCTCAATCCAATTTATCACCAACAAAAACAACCTGGATCAGCAGGTAAGTGACATCTCATTAAGGAATCTCCTTCACATGCTTAAATAAACAAATATGTTGTCAAAATGTGTGCAGTTCATAGATGTGAAGAGATGAACCACACCACTTGTGTTCTAACACACTGCCTTTACTCGACTTCAATTCTCTGGAAGGTTATTCCAGATATATTTTATACTCGTAAATGTTAAAAACTGTATTCATCTAAAAAAAAAGCATTAAATAACATGATTTTACCTTTTTACTATTCAGCTAAATTACATATTTAAGGAGACCAGCCTAAAGGAATACTTTTTAAACTGCTCAATCACAGGATTCAGGTCAGTACATTTTATTTTGCAAAATAAATATAATTACTCCTTAAGCTGCTATGTCCAGGCATGTATTTTATTATTACTTTTTATTTAGCGCCAACAAATATATAAATAATACTTTTTATTATAAGCGCCAACAAATGGCAGCACTGTACATGAAGCCCTTGCTTGTGAATTTACAATCTAAAGGAATAGGATGGGCAATTGTACCAAAAAGAATGATGCAAAGAGGGAGTAGCAGCTCTCTTGAAGCAGTAATTTGTGTAAGTGGTTTCAGGATGCATAAGAGAATGTATAAATAAAATGAACTGAGTGGTTGTCAGTTAGTGCTAGGCCTCACATGGTGGACTTGTGGTGTATCTTGCAGTAATAGAACAGTGAAAAAAAAGAAAAACCACTCACAATAGGTTCAGCATATATAAAAGTCTTAAAAAGTTAAATTACAAACATATTTGTACAATTCCATGGTAAAAATAGATTCACTTGTATACTGACCTGAAGTAATGGCTGAATCTCAGTGTAAGCCACATTACGTAAAGGTAGACACAACTAAGTGGCATATAAGAAGCCTTTAGGGGTTAATGGGACACCCCAGCCATCAAAGATTCAATATAGATAAGTGTGCACTTTGTTACCAAAAATAAGCATGCAACTTACACTCTAAAGGGCAGTGCATTGGGAAAAGCAGAAAATGAGAAGGAATAATTGTAGACCATAGACTTAGCAACAAAGTGCAGTGCCCGTCGGTGGTTGCAAAAGCCAGAAAGGTATTGGCATGCATAAAGAGGAGTATTAGATCACAAGATGAAAATATAATTTTACCTCTTTATAAAGCCATGGTGAGGCCTCACCTTAAATATGCAGTGCAATATTGGGCACCAGTTTTAAGAAGGATATTATAGAGCTGGAGAAGGGCGGAGGCTGACTATAAGGTTACTTAAAGGAATGGAGAATTTTAGTTATGAAGAAAGACTGGACTTGTTTTCACTTGAAAATAGACGTCTAAGAGGGGATCTGAACACATTGTACAAATAGATACAAGGTCAGCATAAACAGCTCTCTAGTGATCTATTCACCAAGGGGTCTCTACGAAAGACACAGGCTCAACAGTTGAGACTTGAGGAAAGAGATTTCAGCATCAGCATAGGAAAGGGTTCTTCTCAGTATGAACAATAACTTTCTGCCTAAGGATGTTATATTGTCTAACTCTGTGGATATTTTTAAGAAAGGTCTGGATGGTTTTCTGGTTAAGCATAACATAAAGGACTACAACTGTTAAAAGGACAGTAGTATTAGTAAATTGATGCAGGGAGTAATCTGATTGGCACTATGTAATCAAGAAGGATTATTTTCGTGTTGCGGCATAATTGGTATTTGCCCCAACTTTAGAAGTGGGTATGTGTGAAAGGTTGAACTTAATGGTCTAGTCTTTTTTCAACCTACTATACTATACTATATGCACTTTAATGCACGTGACAGCTGTGTGGTCCCTTAAAATATGTGCTGTGTTGCTTAAAAGTGCCCCTTTCCCCTCCCCTATGATTTTGTGTGCAGGAGATGTCTTCAGCCAAATACCTCTTCATGCGTGTGATATACTCACTTCAAATGAGCTCCAAAAGTCATTTGCGAGCACTTTCCTGACACTGATTGGCTGATTTAAAAATAACCTGTCTCTTTAAGATAGATGGGAGATATGTATATAACAGACCAAACAAAAACAGGCCTGGAATCACCATGGGGCAATTAGGACTCATGTCTGGTGATGTCATTTATATTGTGTGCTATTTTACTAAACTGGAAGTTTGCAGTTGATGGAGAGTTTCAATTCACAAATTTCACAAAATTGGGCTCAATGCATGATTCCGGTGGTGAAATGAGATTTCAGCCATTTAACTTATTAAGCAGTGAAATAATTATGAGCAAAAGTACACTATGAGGTAAATTAGTTTTACTGGGCTATTGGCTGTGGTTCCCCGTTAGGGATTAAACTAAGATTAATAAAACATAATTATAAAATCAGAGCCTGATTGAGGGTGTGGACAAGCTTTATGTGATAATGCCTAAAGCAACAATAGCATGTGACTACTGATGACTTGTGTTTGTGATGAAATTACCCTTTTCTTATAGGACAACTCCAAAGCAACCATTTGCCACGGCAGAATCTGTATGCACATTCAATGTAGATTTCTATCCAGGGTTTTCTCAGAGGATGACATCATTACTGCATTTGTAAACATGACCAACAATGGTACTTTACTGGGTAACTACACCTTAGATCAGCAAAGCATTTTTATTGCTGGTAAGTTGGTTTCCATGGACCATGTACAAATGAAATTCTGATTTATGATGTTCTGAATCAGAAAACAATGATCAGATCACAATGCCTTCAATACCTTTGCTATGTTCCCCTACCAAGAAATTCAAACTATTGTATTTTTCTGTAATTTAATATTTATTTATCAGACTCTGTGTATTATTCTTTCGAATAAACAAGTTACTATAAATATAAGTAAATAATTGTGTAGATTCCTATATGATGCTTTTGTTGTGATTAGAAAGGGGCTTATTTGTGTCATGGGGAATGGATTGTACTATAAAAAATGTGTATGAATAATAGTAAATTTGCCATTCTCTGCAGACTACAGATCAGATGAGCCTATTACTGCCACCACTAGAACCACAACCACAACAACGACAACTACAACTACTGTGATAAAAGAAGCTATCCCATCAGCCACAGACTTGGGTTTCAATATAAATTTCACAATTGTCAACAAGTTTGTACCTTTGGATACTAATGAAAAGAAGAAATTGCAGCTAGAAATTGAGGAACAAGTAAGTTGGTGCTACAAGATACATGCTATTCGTATACTGGAATGCTAAACTATGTAGGTTCTATATAAAAGGATCTTTTTATTAGAAGTGTTGCTGTATTAGTACTAATGTCTGAACATACCTATGAAACAATTTATTGGAAAAAAGTAACGGTGTACTTTCTGTGCTGCAACAGATCTAACTTTATGTTAAGGATTCTATTCCACACTTTGTATAAATTAGCAGGAGATGAACAGCAATTTTAAAGGATTACTGCACCTTATTGGGCTTCAGTGCCAGTATGTCCCAGATGTCATAGGTACTGTGGACAAAATTTGCATTGTGAAAATAAAAAATAATGAATAGTTATTTTGTCACTTTGATTACTTTATCTATGGAAACATTTCATTTTATGGTTTTGGTAATTAAATTACACATGGCAAACTATTAAAACATTGCATATTATGTAAATATTGCAATAATAGTGATAACATGTTTTTGTCTTATTTGCAGATGAATAATTTATATAGAAACAGTACTCTTGCTAAAAAGTTAAAATTCTGCAAACTTATGGAAATGAGGTATGGGACATAACACATTTTGGAAAGTGATGAAAAAAAGGCTTGCTATGTAAATTATATGTTTTAACCAATGAAGAAAGTTAAGAATATAGAAATAACTTAATTTAAAAAAAATATCTTTTGGGGAAGCACTTAACAACTTACAAGGAAAAAAAGATGACTGAAGGCTAAGATCTTGTTGGTTTCAATTCTCTAGCTTTAATAATGCTGGCCCTCGTAACAAGTAAAAACACCAAAAGGTAAAATAGAATGATGTGAGTGCTCTAATATGAGCTGAATACCAACCTAGAATCCAGAAACAATATCTTATTGATTTATTGTTATGTAAACATTTACACTATATTGCTTTACTGATCTTATTGCCTTCCACACATTTGTAGTTGACTGGTACACTTTAAAAGTTGTAAAACGTCTGCCACAAAGTGTTTTCACACTCCTTAAAGAAATAATAGATCAATAGATCAGAGTATAACAATACCTTCTATCCTTTAAAATCTTTTCACTTAGGAATGGGTCGATCATAGCTTCGTGTCAGTGCTTCTTTGAAGATGATCCAATTGTGACTAAGCAAACTGTGGAGAAAGAATTCTTCAATGGGACCACCACTGGAAGTCTTCTGGGAACTGATTTCAAACTCAAGGACATTACTGTCACAGGTTAAGATACTTTACTAAAATCATGGTTTATTTCTGCATTAAAAATTGTAGTTTAACACTGGAAAATACATACTAATTCCTAACAGCAGAACTTTACACCAATTTTGAGATATGGTTGAACTGGAAATGTATTTGAATATTGAAAACCTACTCAGCAGCTATTGTATAAAACCAGTGTGGCAAGTCTCGGAAACACTGTAGAGTTACATACAGGCTTGACCCTGCAACTTTGTCACAACCATTCTTTAACGTCTGTCATTATTAATATTATTCAGTGAATATATGCATATAAAGAGTATTGTAGGGGGTTGAGATATATATAAACAGAAAGAGAGCCAAAGGGAAATAATTGTGAATTGAATGTTGCTTCTGTGGCTACTTTAAATCTTAGCAACATATGCAGCAAAATAATATATTTGGGTGAATGCTTTAGGAAATACAAAAATGTGCAATTCAATATTTGCTTATTTTACAGAAATACCCCAAAATAAGGATTTGCCATTCTGGGCCATCATCCTAATCTGCTTGGCTGTCCTTCTAGCCCTAATAGTGGTTTTCCTTGCTGCCTTTATGGTAAGTAGAAAGAATCAATTTAGTTATTCAGTGTCTTGCCTCCACACTATTTTAAAGATCTTCCTCTTGAGCTGTGACACAACAGGGAGCCATACCCAGGACCTGTCATGCTTTACCCTAGGCCAGAATATGTAATTCATAGTAATCTAGGATGAAAAAAAACAGGTCTATCAAGTTCAAACCTGCTGTGCAGAAGAAAGAAAAAATCTTGAAGTGATTTGCAATTGTTGTTCAAATAGGGAGAATATTACTTTGCTAAAAAAGTATCCATGCCATGTTTAAAAGCCTATGTAGTTAGTGAATCCAAACATTTTTATTGTTATTACTGTAATGATCCCTATGTTAGAACGGTGTGGTACAAGTGTGAGAAATCCATTAATAACTAGCTATGAATATTAAGAAGCGCTAAATATACCAAGGTTAGAAAGGTCTTACAAGCCTCACATTTACTGATACCATATTGCCATAACTGTTACATTTCCTACCCTATGAATGCTAGTAGAAGTAAACTCCGGCCCTTATTAATTGATCAGCATCTGGATCAGAAATAACCACTGTATCAGTTATTTGGCACATTGCATTTTGAGACAGATAATTTGATTTTATATTGTGCTAAAAAAATGATGGAAACAGGTTTGCATTTCATCTCTAGGAAAGTTTCCTTTCATCTAGTAAGCTCATAAAAACTATTTGAAGGAACCATATGAGGCGCACGAAAATCAAGACTTTCAGTGCATGAGCTGAATACAGTAGTCATTAGTTTTTAAAGGCATTTCTGTATATGTGATATAAGGCTATATATAAGCCAATATGTAACCATCTACCTAGTCTTACATAATACGGCTAATCGCGTCACTGGAGGCCTTAATGGTATGGATTGTTTTCCACCCCACCCAACCTGTGATTGATAGCTGGTTGAATCTTTACACCGTACTAACCTTTGATTTCTAGTACTGTAGCATTCCTCCTTACTATACTCCACCCATGTAGCTAGCTTGCTGACATAAATTATGGGTTCAGCAAACATATTTGCTATTCTTACTACCTAAAGATTGTGGTATTTTTTATGAAAAATAAATAATGCATTTTTATGAGAAAGAACAGCCCATAGTCTGTCTAATCTTCACAGACATCACCACGGCCTTCTTTCATGTATCAGGGTTCTTCTACGTCAGATTTCCTCAGAAATACAGTATTCCTGAAACTCACAGTTTTGTTGTTTTTAAAATTTTTGGTATGTGTATACGTAAGCATGTTTGTAGCCCTTAATATTAGCACTACTACTAACACAACAAACATTTGTTTATCTTCACAGTTGGGTTTCTGGATGAAGAAAAGAAAAGGTTCATATGATGTTCAGCAAAGCATTTTGGGGACATATTTTCCTCACCTGGACATGCGAAAGCTTTATTAAGGAGTGTTCATCATAATCAACATGTTGTTCCAAAGTAAAAGGAAAGCTTTTATGACCAATTGGGAATTTTATTGATTTGTTACCAGAAAACATTAAACAGCATTGAACTGTAGAAGTAAATATTTAATTCACCCTTTGTTCCTTTGGCTCCACAAATGCCTATTTAAGCAATAGATGATACACAAAAAATAGTAAAAAGTGTGGAAGCTTTAGTTTTCTTATACTATGGAAATACAATGCTGTTTTCTGTTTTTAACTAGCTCGCTGGCGGCCTAGTTTAGATCCTAATTCCCAATGGTGTCTTTTTTAACAATATTCATAGATGCAGGACAAGTGATGTTTGTGAAATATATTTATTGTATACTTTAGCCAAATGGTGATTTATGGGACTAATACCTCATACTGTATATGCATACTTTTTATTTTAAGTTGAGCTGATGTATTGATGCCAAGGCAGATCATATCCAACTGCCATGCTACACGTCTTTCAACACTTATTGTTTACACACAGGTGAAAGTTATGCATATACTCATTTCATTATAATGAATAGAATTATTATTGGTTTAAGCATCCTTACCAGGAAATGTGTCATTTTAAATAGCCTCATGATCTTTCTCTTTGCACACCATTTATACTTATTTTGACAATTATTTTGAGACTCAGTTCAATGCTAGTAGAGGTTATTTTTATTTAATGCTCCAAGAGTTAAATGCTGAAGTTATTAATTCCTAGATACATAAAAGTTATTTATATTTATGAATAATATATGGTTTCTATGTAATTTTAATAGGTTAGCATGTCTGTGCATATATAAAATATGTTACTTAAATTGTACATTCTCCATACAGATGCAATGTGCTAATATGTTAATAAAGTTATATTAAAGCATATATATTATTGGTTATGTGTTAAATAGGTACAATCTGGAGGTTATTTGTTCCTGGGTGTCATATTCTTGCTTCTGCTAGTAGTTGCACATCACATTCTTCTATTTAATCCCTACACTTAAAGACCCAATGAAGCTGGTCTGCCCCTCCAAATACAAAATGCAGCCACAATTCCAGGACATAAACATTTCATATGTTGCTCTAGCCCATGGGTAGGCAATCTTCGGCTCTCCTGATGTTGTGGACTACATCTCCCATAATGCTCTTACAGTCATAATGCTTGCAAAGCATTAAGGGAAATGTGTAAAGTGATAACTGGGGGTTCCACTATCCTCTGTGCCCTTACCACTTTTGAATCACTGGAGCGCCTCACTTTCATGACAAGATGGAGCACAATCCCTTTGGGCTTTTAGGGAAAAAAAAAAATAACAAAATCAGTACTGTATTTTTCAACTGCTGTCCTGTCCACAATGTACCTACCGTATTTTTCAATTGCTGTCCTGTCCACAATGTACCTACCGCACCACAAAACTAGCACCAGAGACGTATCTACTGAAAATAGCGTCTATGGCAAGTACTGAAATTGCGCCCCTGTCCAAATATCTAAAACCCATTTACTAGCCCCTGCTGCCCATATATATATAAATATTAGTCCCTGCTGCCAATAGCAGGTATAGATCAACACACAAACCTAGATCAATTGAAATTCACTTGTGATCTCAGCACTGAAGGTATATATCAAATAAACAGAATCAGACATACAAATCCTGTATTTGCAGGTATACAATAATAATATATGAAACGTAGCATCGCAGGTATAGATCACATAAATACATGGAAACAGCATTGCAGGTATTAATCAACTGAATAAGACATATTAACCCTGTATTTGCAGGTACACATAAATAATGTATGGAAACATAGCATTG
This sequence comes from Spea multiplicata, assembly GCA_009364415.1. Classification (NCBI taxonomy): domain Eukaryota; kingdom Metazoa; phylum Chordata; class Amphibia; order Anura; family Pelobatidae; genus Spea; species Spea multiplicata. The sequence continues at coordinate 20,664 of VKOC01049304.1, forward strand.
CAGATATGGATCTACAGAATAACACAAAAACCCAGCTTTGCAGGTAAAGATCAATTGGAATTCGCATAAAAACACAATATTAAAGGTATATTTAAAACCCCCTAAATCACAGGCATAGATCACAGGTTGCACACCCCATAGCCAGCCCTGGCATCCACACTGCCCACATAGAACCAGACCAGCACCCAGATCACACACATAAGATTTGCAATCTTTGTCCCCAAATAGCCCAGCACGAGTCAACTTTGTCCCCAAACAGTCCGGCCTGTGCCATCTTTGTCCCATATACACCCTGCCTGTGCCATCTTGGTCCCCAAGGCTCAAACCTCCTCCTAGTGCCATCTTTGCCCTTCCACAACTATACATCTATGATACACAAACACTTCTACAGTCACTCACTAATTCACACTTTAATTCAGACAACTCATCCACAAATTAACTCATGCTTTCCCTCTCCCTCCCTAACCCCCCTTCTCACGATCTACCCTCTCCC
>VKOC01049306.1:0-14028 GCA_009364415.1 Spea multiplicata
CCCCATGTGCCCCCCCTAAATATGAAAGCTGGAGACGCCACTGCTCTCTACCAATCCGCAGCCTTTAAGAGATCTTCCAACCTACAACCCTGAGATGTGGCTTTGGAAGCCATAGCACCCCTAGTTGAATGAGGGCTGAAAATGGAAACATCAATGCCAGCAGAGGCCATCAGCCACTTGACCCATCGCGCCAAGGTTGCAGTAGTCACAGGTAAGTGAGGATGACGGAGAGACAAAAACAGTGCAGGATGGGATGGATTCCGGAAAGAAGAAGTCCTATCCTCATACACCTTGAGACAAGCCACAGGACAAAGTTGTGGCTGAAGAGGAAAAACAGGATAGAACACGGAAGTAATAGACGTCTTGGTATGTCTAGAAATGTCGAAACATACACCCTCAGGCGTAAAAGACCTAGCAGAAATATCCAGGGCTCGAACATCAGAGACTCGCTTACACGATATTAAACAACATAACATGACCAACTTTGCCGATAATTGCTTCAGAGACAAAGAAGTATTATCAGGCCATAGAGACAAAAACCGAAGAACTATATTAACGTCCCACAGGCCAAAATAACGAGGCCTGGGAGGTCTAGTCAATCTTATGCCCTTCAATAACCAACAGACAATAACCTGTTTACCAATCGGCACGCCGCTAACACCAGCATGACCAGCAGAAATAATGGAACGGTACACATTGATGGTATGATACGCCAAACCAGCGTCGTACAATTCCGTCAGAAAACGTAACACCACCGTTACAGAAGCCGAAACGGGATCCACACGTCGTTCCAGGCACCAACGTTGCCATGCGTTCCAGGCACGATCATAAGCCCGTCTTGTTCCCGGAGCCCAAGCTCCTGCCAAGAGATGCAGAGTTGATCCCGAAACTCCCGGGACAAACCAGAGTCCCCCGAAACTCTCCAAGCCAGTAGAGGCAATTGGTCCTGAAGAAGAAGTGGGTGAGGGGACCCTTCCAGGTCCACCACCAAATCCAAGCTGGATGGGAGAAGCCGTGGAAAATCAACCAACATCTCCAGAAGTGTAGGGAACCACGGTTGTGTCTTCCATAGCGAAGCGATGAGGACCAAAAGAGTGTCGCACCGGCGAAGATGGAGTAACGTGCGAGCCACTAGGCAAAACGGAGGAAAAGCATAACTCCTCCGAAAGGACCAATCCTGGAGAAAAGCGTCGGACGCCAACGCCTCCGGATCTGGATGCCAACTGAAGAAGGTTGGAAGTTGGGTGTTGAGGCGAGAGGCGAATAGATCCACGTCCAACGGCCCCCAAACATCCATAATCAAGACGAACACGGCGTGATCGTCCCTGAAATACCTTGAATGCCAATCGGCGACAGAATTGGTCAACCCGGGAATATGCTCCGTCTGGACTGCAATGTTGTGAGCCAGGCAGAACTGCCAAAACTCCGTCGCCAGAGAGATCTCGTGCCACCCAGGTGATTTATGTATCTCACCGCCGACACGTTGTCCAGTCGCAGGAGTACGGAGCAATTGGATGAATTTCGCAAAAAACTTCTTACAGCGAAAGAACTTGCCAACAGCTCCAGACAATTTATGTGGAGCTTCTTCTCTGTCTGCCACCACTTGCCTCCCGTGGAGGAATTTCCGCATCGAGCACCCTAACCCGTGAGGCAGGCATCGGACTCTATGACCAGGTCCGGGGAGGTACCCAAAATCGCTCTGCCATTCCAGGCGTTTATATATTGAAGCCACCAGGAGAGCTCCTCGGTAGCCTCGCAATCGACCGGGATCTCTTGGTCATATGAGAGGCCTTGGCGCAGAGACCGATTCTTCAAACGTTGTAACGCCCGATAGTGTAAAGGACCAGGAAAAATGGCCTGAATGGAGGCCGACAACATCCCTATGACTCGTGCCAGATGACGGTGATCATCGGACGATTCAGCACTCTCCTGATCTCCTTCTTTATTGCCTTCACTTTGGAATTCGGAAGATGCATAGACCCGTGGATGGAATCAATGACAAACCCCAGGAACTCCATGGACTGAGAAGGGACAAGGTCCGATTTCGTCCAATTGATCAGGAATCCTAGGTTTTCTAGAAGAGACGTAGCCCGTGACAGGTGAAGTTTTAGAGAGGATATGTCTTGAGACATAATGAGCAAATCATCTAAATAGATGATCAGACATACTCCTTTCTCTCGCAACTTGCCTACCACTGGTTTCAGGAGCTTCGTGAAGCACCACGGAGCGGATGAGAGGCCGAACGGTAGGCAAGTGAACTTCCAAGTTTGAGAGGCCCAACGAAACTGAAGGAAATCCTGATGTTCCTGTGCTATCGGTACCATCAGGTAGGCATCCTGTAGATCCAGCTTGACCATCCAATCCCCTATCGGCAACAGATCCCGCAGACAATGGATGCCTTCCATCTTGAAGTGTTGGTAAGTAATGAAGGCATTCAGGGGACGGAGATTGGTGACCGGTCGGGCGCCTCTGCCTTTCTTGGCTACTAAGAAAAGGTTGCTCAAGAAACCTGGAGTGTTGGAGGGAACGGGAGTTATGGCACCTGAACCTCTGCAGAGACTAAAGCCATGTCCGCATGGGAAAACCGAATCTTTCCGGGAAGTTGTAGACAGAAAATCTATTTTGTAACCAGAGACGGTTTACAGGACCTCCAAACATCGAAATGGAACAGCAGTGGTCCCCCCACCTGACCATCTGGAAGGAAGCGTGTTAGAAGCGTACTTACCATAAGGTCGTCTGCCCTGGTAGGATCCCCTAGCTCCCCTGTTCTGCCATGGACGAGAACGTTGTGGGAAGAATGGTGTTGGCGCAGGCTTACGTTCCTGGAACTGGGATCTGGACAAACTGGGGCCTCGAGATCCGATGACTGGACCCCTAGAGTAGCGGCCTGGTAGACGGCCCCTGTGTCTACCGGCCTCTCCAAAAACCTTTCAGCGGAACACCTTACGCATATTGGACTGGGCCTTGTCCAGAGCGGTAAGTATGAACATAATTGCCCAGATCCTTGACGAACGAGTCGCCAAATAAAAGACCTTTTGCCTGCGGGCCAGGCTCAGACACCGCCATATTGAGCAACTTGGGCTCAATCTTTAGTAAAATGGCCTTGCGTCTTTCAGAGGCAAGTGCCGTATTGTCGTTGCCGACCAGACATATAATACGTTGCACCCAACCTCGCAATATCACAAGGTCCACCTGGGAATCTGTGGCAATAGCGGTTTCGATAGATTCAAAAAGTTTTGTGGCCGGGTCCAAAACGTCTAAAATTTTATCTTGGCAGTTCCTAAGAGAGAACTCAAGGCCCTTCTTAGATTTCCAACCACTTTTTCCCAAAAATTGGGCAATCTTCGGATCCACTTCCGGAGTATTACACACATCGTCAGGCAAAGAGGGCCTAGCGCATTCCGCCCTCAAATTATTCCTGGCCGTCTTAGTTAGCGGTTTGCAGACCCGCAAGGCTACATATTGAGCCACATGAGGCATGGGAGACCATTCAGCCGATCTGGGGTTAGACAGCTCGTCAGGGTTAAATAGAGGTTTACCACGAGGGTCCAGAAGGGTATCCCCGGAAACCTGAGCCAAAGAGAGATCGGGTTGGTCGGCATTGTCGGGTGCCCTATAATCATAATCAGAGAACCCACTCAGTTCGGTATCCACCGACACGTCAGAAACCTCCTCAGATGCCGACTCAGAGTCGGATGAGTCAGATAAGGTCTTAGCCTTTTTCCATCTGCGCACCGATTTTACCCGATGCTGGGCTCTTTTCCGTGGTGTAACCACAGCCTCTTTGACAGGACGCACCCTGTCCGACATATGGGTTTTGGAGGTCAAATGCTTACCATGCACAGATTTAGATGAAGCCTTACGGCAGGCCCCTGAGGATCCCTGTTGAGGCAAATCACTAACAGATGCCAAGGCAGACAATTGGGAAACCTTGATGGCAGAAGAAATAGACTGGGAGATGTTAGAAGACATCATCCCCATAACTGAATGCAGTGCCTGGGTCACAGATTTACAGCATGGAATGGAACTCCTCAGAGTTCATAATGTCACCCTGTGGGTCATCAACCTCCCCACCAATAGCTCCTTTATCTAGAGGAGGCTGACCAGAAGGACCAGGGAGGGAAGGTGAATGGGAATCCCTGTCAGAAAACATTGTGTATGCTCAATAAATCAAAGTGACAACCACAGCAGAAACAGAACAAATGGAAACCGCACAGAAATCAAAAATATGGCCGCCGGAACGAACCTGGCGACAAAAAACAAGGCAAACCCAAAAGTACAATGTCCGCCGGGATATCACGGAGGAAAGGAGAGAAGGACACCTCAGATGAAAAACTGGAAAATGGCCGCCGCGCATGAAAACGAGCATGCGCTATTCGCGGCAAGAGAAACTACCAGTGACGCAGTAAGAAAAACCAAACAGCATTAAACAGAAAAAACGCCGCAGCAGGGAAAACTCGAAAAGGGAGAAGAAAGGGAGGAAGGCACAACTGCCTTCCAGCTAAACGGTAGGACAAAGCAAAATATATATAAATGCAAATACACATATGCAGAAAATTGGTATACTTATCTCCTGAGGGAGCAGCAAAGAAAAGAGGAAGTTTAATGGTCCTAAGCACTTATATAGGAGGAAGGGTGTCTGTGATGAGCCCTTATTGGATGCCTAATGCATATTGTTGATTGGTCTTTTTTCCTAGTTGTATTTTGTTCTAAAAATATTCTTTACTGCTGAGGGAATAAAGAAAAGAGTTAAGCATAATGGGAGCCTCCGTGTCTTTATAAATCAAAGGATCTCCCCAATTGACCCATTATCACCACTGTCTCCAAAGGCAGGACAGCGTGACAGTGCCTGGAAATCAGAACTGGTAGGAGATATGCAACTGGTACATACAGAACTTTCTATTCTCTGCGTAAAGTTGCTTTACTTTTGAAAGGATCATGAGCTTCGAGGTTTGTCAGAATCAAATTGCAAGACATAGGCAGGAGTGGTCAATGTAACAGTGATGCTTTAATCATCCTCTAATTCTACAATTCTTGATGCATGAATGATAACCATACTCTTAAATGCCATGGGGCTCTCTGCCAGGAGCAGACTACTGGGGGGCTAATAGTACTAGTAGCAACGCTAAAGGCATGGTCCTAAGGTGATAACTCTGTTAGGTCTCTCTCTCTCCTGATCCACACACCTGTGCACATCCACATATTGTTCTTTTTCAGCTTTCAATAATTCTTTTTTTTTATTTTTTGTTTAAAATACATTGAGACCGGAGTAACAGTATTACATCTCAAACACAGAAATCTAAGAAAAGATACATTTAAAAAGAAACTTTTACAAACTTGTAAGTACAGTAATTTAATGAAGATACTATTTCTAGATGATACCTAATATTTTGTTTAACTATCTTTATGTAAATCTTGTCTTATTAATTTCTTAATGTTATCCGTATATATGCATAAAATACTTTAAAATCAATATTCAGAAGTTTAAAGTAATCAGCCACAAAAAATAGATTGAATGATTATCATATTTTTGTCAGCCATTCTTCACATAACTTACTATTCTTGTTTAAATTATTATCAAGTTGCCTCCGTCCACTTTCCATTTTCAGTTGGAAAGATAATTGATTGAATATTTGTTGCCAAGGAAAATCAGCTTTTTTCCATGATTATGCTATGGAGATTTTGACTGCTAATATGTATTGCTAATACCGTATTACTTCTGTTCATAATAGGCCACCTTAGTGTAACAGTGTTGATTCTATAGAATTTGTTTATATTTACGGAAGTTAAGTCCATAAATGATTTATACGCTCACATGCCCACCATATATGAATAAAGCTCCCTGTTAACTTATTGCATCTCCAACCAGCAGTGGCGTTGGCAGGGGGGCCAGAGGGGGCCATGGCCTCCCCTACATCATGCTGTGCTCCCCGTGTGCCCCCCCAGTTAAAACACAGCCCCCCCCGCAGCCATGATAGACGAGAGGAGGAGAGTGAGATGCGCATGAACATATTTTCAGCAACCATTCGGCGCCTCTCACTCTTCCCTGCGAGGTTTCTGTCACGAGAAGGTAATGGCTCTGGTAAATATCCCGATTATTAATTATTAACCAGGAATATGACATTAATTATGAGGTGGGAAAGGCTCTATATACAGGTCATATGTACAGCTAACATGTAAACCAGATACTTAGAATAACAGGTCCGTAGTCTTATTTTCGCAAAACAACAAAAATAGATAGAACAGGTTTTTATTCTCACTTTTGTTGGCAATACAGATAGCAGCTAGAAAAAAGTGGAAAGGACTCCCAGTGCAAAAATGTGATCGAAAAATGGCTTTAGCGCCTCCTAAAGGAATGAGTGAGTGAATGTCAGATTTCTGAAAGAGTTGATGTGTATTATAAGTAATTAGCACTCATTTGTTGTATAACCCCTTAAGGACAATGGGCGGTCCCTAAACCCATTGAAAACAATGCATTTTGAACCCGTACATGTACGGGCTTTGTCACTAAGGGGATAATTATTCATTATTCTAATAAGGACTAATCACATTCAGTGATTCAATAAGATATCATCATTTCTAGACTGTAATACACGTAACTGGGTCAAGAAGGAATTTTTTGCCTTCTTTTGGATCAACAGCAACACATTAACAGATATAGAAAAGGCTGAACTTGATGGACGCATGTCTTTTTTCAGCCTATATAACTGTGTAACTATGTAACTGTATTATACATTAGGTCTTAGAGAAGACACATGAGTGAATTCTTGAAATGAATAAATGAAACCAATTTTGGTCCATGATCAACTAACCCTATCAATTCACCAGACCATCTACATTTAACTGCAAGATCCGTGTCCTCTTCTCACATTCTTCATTAGGGGTAAATAGAATAGACAAATATATGGAGTTATTCTTGTTATATATAAAACATTTTCTTGTTTGTCTTCCCTTAATAGATTTAATTCCTACTTCTCCTTTAAGATCAGCAAATGAATATATTTTCTTTATTCTGCAGCAGAAGCAGAGAATGTATTTTTTGCTATTAATATTTGTACATATATATTTGATTATGCATTTATTTATTTTCCAGTTTCAGTCTTTACTCTTTATTTCCATGCTTCACACTTTCACTGATTTGTGACCTCATACCTAACTCTGCCTTTATGATGCCAGAATCCTAGCAGGTGTACAACATATTCTGCACACTCTTGTGCATAAACAGATTGCTTTTCAGTGCTATGGACTAAGCATGAAGTTATATGTGATTTTTCTAATTATATTGGCTCTTTTTGGAACATCTGAGAGCTCTGACAATGGAGGTAAGTAGATCTATTATTACAGAGGGAAAGTCTATGTTTTTAATATGCCATCAATGGTTTTAGGGGAGATATAGGCCATTACCATTACAATTCAGGGATGTTTTATATTTTTACAGCCTATTCTAATATAAATAACTCCTTTAATCCATCACCCCCTACTTGTACTGCTCTAAAACAGTTAATGCCTGTAACTGTCAAATAGCTTCAAATTAGGATTGGGTTATTAGTAGTAGTGATAATAATCATAATCAAAATAAATGACAAATCTTAATAACACATGTCTAATTTATTTTATTGTACCTAAATGGTGAAATAGAACTATGTCTATACTATATATATGAATATATACATATATATATATATGTCTGATATAATTTGAGAAGTAAACAGCTGTGGTTATATCCATCCCCTCCATGGACATTAATTTACTTTCTAATGCTTCATAAAATTCAGTGTCTTCTTTTCATTGTTTTCTCAGCATGCCCGTCATTTTCAATGAAAGTAAAACGTCCTTTTTCTCCAATGTCTTTCTATTTCAGTCTGTGGAGACAGACCCCTAGTGGAGGATTTCCGTGGCTCCCGCGTGGTAGGAGGAAAGGATGCGGAGCCTGGTAACTGGCCCTGGATAGTCAGCATCCAGGAGTACAGGGACGATGAGTATTCCCACGTATGCGGAGGTGTCGTCCTTAATAATTCATGGGTTCTGACAGCTGCCCATTGTTTCCGGGATGTTGGCAAGTAAGTAACTTCATTGTTTTATGGAAGAAACAATGCAGTGTTGGGTCAGTTTGGGAGACAGGGGACCTTTGGGGTCTGTATTACAACTGATTGAGACCTTTAATCAGAACCATAACCGTACATTGTTCTGTAGAAAACATAAGCGTGCTTGTTTCCTGTCATAGTATAAAACTATTATTGAGGAAATTCTGACCTCTGACTACACCTTATAATTTTATTTTCTTTATTCTCCCTGTTAATACTAATAAATAGCATTTTGTTTTATTCAGTGAGTATTATTCTTGGAGACTTGTGTTTGGGGCCAACCAACTCTCAGACATGGGGGCACATGCTCAGATCCGAACTATAAGAGAGAAGATTGAACATGAGAATTACGACCCTGATACCGAAAGCAATGACATCGCTTTGGTCAGGCTGAATCAGACCATCATATTTGACAAATTCACTCAGCCTGCCTGCCTTCCTGCCAAACAAGCGATTCTGAGCAAATTGGATGATTGCTACGTTGCAGGCTGGGGTGTCATTAAAGAACAACGTAAGCACAGATTTATCTATAGGTTTTGTACATATGTATAGACTTTCTTCTTTTATCCTCTGACATTGTGTGTTCGATGCATAAAAAGAATTGTGTGAAAGATCCTCATAGTTTATTATTATTATTATGTTTTCATATTGCAGTTAGTCTGATTATTGTGCACCCAACCATTTGATCAAGGCCACAACTTGTAGATTACCTATATATGGGGCCCAGGGACTTAGGGGACCGGTGTTCTCACATGTCTCCTAATTGGACTTGGCCCCGTTCTGGACTTTTGGGTCTGGTGACCCTAATGTGAGGGTGGTTACAGGGACATGGTTTGCACTTTACCCCAAGATTTCTGATGACGACCCTGTGTTTAATATGCTCTATTTTCTATTCAGCCACTGAGACATCGGACATTCTTCATGAAGCCCCGGTAAACATTATTCCAGTTGACCATTGCAACCGCCCAACCTGGTACAACGGAGCAGTGGGTGACTACAACCTGTGTGCTGGATTTGAGCAGGGAGGTAACGATAGTTGCCAGGTAAGCCAATTTTTCTTAGAATGCCCCTTTTACTCAGCGATGACACTTTTTTAATGTTTTTAACACCCTGGACAGAATCCGTTCTGTAACACTGTGTTGAGGAACAGCTGAGATGTAATATGTTTCTGCATGTTACATGAGTCAGAAAAAAGTGGGAAAAAAGGCTATTTAAAAATTCTGTAGGGAAATATTAATGAACATTTCAGAAAGGGGAAAGATGAAATACAGGAAGGAGCAGCAGAGACAGTCAGACCCAGGCAGAGAAAACTGCCTGATTCCAGCATTGTAATTATTGAAAGTCTTTATAAAGGAATACCTGCCTTACTTTGATTTTCGCAGGGTTACGGAGGAGGACCTTTGATGTGCAAAAGGAGCAAGGCTAAGTTCTACACTGTGGTCGGCATAACCAGCTGGGGCTCCAGCTGTCGCCAGAAGAAAATCCTTGGAGTTTTTACTTCAACCCAGTATTACAACGAGTGGATCAATGGACATGACTTCGAGAAACCCCAAAAGATGGCTGCGAAGAAATACTTCTGGCAAATGGCTGAATTCTTCTACAAAGTCATTGAGAATGTTTTTCAGCGCTCCTGAATTAGAAAGAACCGAGCCGTCTCTATGCAAGAGAGAACTGCATAGCACATCAGCAATTAGTTATATGTATAGGCTAATAGATTAATAAATAGGAATGCATCAATAAGACGAGTACTTGTGATGAACACGGCATGCTGGGGATACAAACAATACTTTAAATTATCTTGTAAGAAAATCAAGCAGAGGCTTTAATGTTAGCCTTTCTTTTGTGATGTAGAAAGGCACCAGCTGACTACTGAAATGTGATGGTCTGGTTACTCTTCTTTAGGTCCACATTGGTTATGACCGGTTAGTGTGTATATCGATGTGTATTTTGTTTGTATGATACACTAGACTATTAAATGCAAATATTCATAAAGAAATGCTATGATTTTATTACAGATATTATGTCATCTTTGAAGTAATGTATAATGCTATGTTTAACCCCTTAAGGACCAAAAGTGTAGTCACAAAGGTTATATTTTTTCTGGAGGACGTGGTAGGTCTTTTTAAAACCCGATACATTCATTTTTTTGTGAATAATATTTTTTTAAAAAATAAGATCTTTGAAAACACATTTTTTACAGTGTAATAGGCATATTTATTGTACACAGCTGGTATAAATGGGAAAAATATATTTGCTAACTTGCCCTGACTTGGAAACCATCTTATATTCTTTACATTTGCTTAACATAATCCTAACCCTATCTAATTCCCCACTTACTCTCCAACACAGCAACAACACAATATACATTTAAAATATAAATAAAAAATATTAACTCTTAAGGGTTAGTTAAAAAGGAACACAAAATAAAATGTTTTGGGTTTTTTAACTCAAGACCCAGGCATTTTCTTACTGTTTTTGAGAAGATTTCCAAATCAGTCATATCTGATTTTCAGGTTCTAATTTGTGTGTGTGTGTATTTATATATATACATACATACACACACACATACATACACCTAGCTAGTACCGAGTTGAACCCCCTCTTGCCTTCAGACTTTCTACAAGGTTCTAGAAACATTCCACAGAGAGTTTGGTCCATATGGAGATGATGGCATCACGCAGTTGCTGCAGGTTTGTCGGCTGCACATCCATGATGTGAATCTCCCGTTGCACTGCATTCCAAAGGTGGTCTATTGAATTGAGATCTGGTACCTGTGGAGGCCATTGGAGTTCAGTGAACTCAGTGTCATGTTAAAGAAACCAGTTTGAGATGATGTGAACTTTGTGACATGGTGCATTATCCTGCTGGAAGTAGCCATCTGAAGATGGGTACACTGTGCTCATAAAGGGATGGACATGGTCAGCAACAATACTCAGGTAGGCTATGTCATTTAAAGGATGATCAATTGATACTAACGGGCCCAGAGTGTGCTATGAAAATGTCCCCCGCACCATTACACCAACAGTAGCCTGAAACATTGATAGGTAGACCACATCCTAAATGCCTAAATGCATTGAGTTGCTGTCATGTGATTGGCTGATTAGCTATTTGTGTTAACAAGCAATTGAACATGTGTAGTAGTAAGTGTATATATACGGCAATACTATTATTTGTTCATGGCCACCTATGGTGAAGACAAAGAGAAAGGTTGGAATGCAGCACTCAGCAGTGAAATGGTGCACGAGCCAGGGTACCACCAAGTCCCTCAATAAATCCAAAATAAAGAAGCAGAGGCTCAGCACTCAAGTGATAAGGTGAGTTTATTTCACGCAGGCAACGCTTCGACGCACAGGTCTTTCTCAAGCCTTAGAAACATTAGTGCACACACTCAAGTATTTATGCAACAAGTGATTAAGGGATCGGACACACCCGATCCTACATAACAATTTAAAGTGACAGTGCAAACTGACCAGTCTATATATAAAGTGACAGTGCAAAGATAGCCAGTCAATGTGTATATATAAATAACATTATATTAAAAATCTGAATAAATATGAGAGTGAAGTGATAGATATATATATATATATGTAGTATATCTATTATATAAAAGTGTACACAAGTTTAAAATCAACACTGTACTACAAATACAGACACTATATGATCTGAAGATATTACTGTAATATGATAATATACAATATTAAAGATCGGTCTGTCAGCGCAGCGGCACAAATATTATGATCTCAAAATTTACAATAAGGCATTGAATAAACCTACAGGGCCAGCTACGTCCCGGAAAAACCATCAGCCGAGCTAAAATAAAGAGAATCTAAAAGAGATAAAAGATAGTGTGTAAGTTAATAAATAAGAATATCATTGTATAAAAGTAGATATTTCCAAAATAATTTGATTCCCAATCATCCTAAATGTCTCATATTAGGGCAAGGCTTTCACACAAGTTAACAGCCTATGATACTTGGTATTTCCAAGTAGTCTCCCATCCACATACTAACCAGGCCCAGCCTTGCTTAGCTCCCAAGATCAGTCAAGATCGGGTGTATTCAGGATAGTATGGCCATGGGTTCACAAGAATGGCATTAAATCCAGTTCCCTATTAAGTCCATTTGGGAATAATGTATCCAATTCATAAATCCACCATGCTTCACGTTGTTTTAGAATATTAACTCGATCCCCCCCTCTTTTAGGTCTAGATACCTGTTCAATAACACGAAATTTAAGGTCCGTCAATTTATGTTTCAGCTCATCAAAGTGGGATGGGACCGGTAAATCCAATTTTCTTAATTTGATGGTGGATTTATGTTTAGAAAATCTACTTTTGATCTTCTGTGTAGTTTCTCCCACATATAAAAGGTTACAAGGACACGTAAGTATATAAACTACATAGGATGATTCACATGTATAATGGGATTTAAGATTATACCATTTATCTTTCTGTGGGTGTTTAAATCTGTCCCCCTTCAATATATCAGGACAGGCCACACAACCTAAACATGGAAAATTGCCACATTTTTTTAAACCCAAAAACCGCTGCGAGTTATCACATTTAACATTTTTAAGTTCAGCGTGGACCAGTTGATCCCGAATAGTACCACCCCTTCTATATGGGGTGATGCAAACTCTTTTATCATTGGGTAACCATCAGATAATATATGCCAATGTTTTCCAAAAGTAGACACAAAAGCCAGTCTGTTCTGAGGAACCCTATGTGTTTTAGATAACAAATCCAATCTAGATGTTTCCTTAACCGATCTATATGTATCATTCAATAGGTTTGGGGGATAACCCCTATCTAAAAACTTTTTTGACATGTCTTTAAATCTCATTTCTTGTGTCTCCTCATCAGAAACAATGCCTTTAACTCTAATGAATTGACTTTTTGGTAATGATTTTAGGAATCCTTCTGGATGGGCCGAGTCATATCTAAGAAGGTTTTTTTCTATCAGTCGGTTTAACATATATATCGGTTATCAGAGAGTCATTTTTTCTTTGGATCATAGTATCTAAAAAGCTAATCTTGGTTGTGACATACAAGGCCCCAAGGTAGTCGGAGATGGCTCCAGCCTGGCTGCCAAACAGGCAGGAACTCCATTGTTTAATTAATCCCATCAATAGGATTGCTGATTGGGGATTAAAGGTTGGGCTGTATGCATGTATCTGTTAATTTATGTTAATGAAGTTCTGTGGCTATATCAGTCTATGTTTTACTACAATAAACTGTTCATTCCTGCTGTACCAGATTCAAGGTAGTTGTGTCTACTTATTGGGTACACATAGCAGGGTTCCAAGGTGCGCATGCTGACTGGTGCTGGAAGTGATTCCGGGGACAACAGGAGGATACATGTGGGTGATCTCTGGGAGTTACTACAGCTCTCTTGGTGAACCCGTTACATTGGTATTATCACATGTCATCTCAAATTTAATATTATCCGAAAATGAATTAAGATTAGCTAAGAATTCCTGTAAGGGTTCAAATGGGCCCTCCCATATGCAAAGTATATCATCGATGTATCTATACCATATTCTAACATGTTGATGGTATGCTGGGAGTTGATATATATACTTCTCCTCAAACATGCCCATGAATATACCCGCATAGGTCGGGGCCACATTCGAGCCCATAGCTGTACCACGGATTTGTCCAAAAAATCTAGTATCAAAACGAAAATAATTTTCATATAGGACCAAATGTAATAAGTCCATCAAGAATTTTAAAGAGGCTCCATTATATCCCAATTTCTTAGCCGCTGTTTCCATAGCATTTAAGCCATCCACATGGGGAATAGAAGTATAAAGACCTGCTACATCAAAGGTCACTAGTATAGCCTGATCTTTAAGTTTATATCTGCAATTTTATTTAACAAATCAGTGTTATCAATAAGGTATAGCCGAATTTGAATAAGAAAAGAGCGAAAGATCTATCAAAAAT
>VKOC01049311.1:0-12619 GCA_009364415.1 Spea multiplicata
GTATTAAGCGCTGCGTAAACTGTTGGCGCTATATAAATAAAAGATAATAATAATAATAACTTGTGGGAACAGTTTGTGGAAGACCCTTCTCTATCCCAGCATTACTGTGCCTCAGTGGGCAAAGCAATGCTCATAAAGAAATGGTTGGGTGGGTTAAAATGTAACAACTTGCAGGTGAAGGCGAAGAATGCACAGAACCCTGACCTCAGCCCCATCAAACCTTTGGGATGAACTGGAACAGAGATTGGGAGCCAGGCCTTCTTGTCCAACATCAGTGCCTGACCTCACAAATACTCCCACAGAAATACTCCAAAATCTTGTAAAAATGCCTTCCCAGAAGAATGGAAGCTGCTTTGATTCCAAATTCATAGTAAGACCAACTTCATTTTAATGTCTATGTAAGGCTCTTTTCCATGCCCTCATTATCTCCTGCCTCGAAAATTGTAACCCTGTCTTTGCTGGTCTCCCTCTTTCTCGCCTCTCACCTCAACAATCCTACATGTGTGCTGCTGCCAGACTTATCTTCCTTTCCCATCACTTTACAAACACCTCTCCTCTCTTTACTGGCTGTCTGGCTTCAGGATTCAAGTCAAAATCCTGGCTCTTAGTTTCAAAGTCCTTCACAGCACTTCCCCTACTTACATCACCTCACTCATCTCTAAATACACTCCTAACCTCTTATTTTGATTTCTAGCTCTCATGCATGCTTACATCCCTAACAGTGGCACTTTTACCAGTAATATATTCTAACTCCCCCTGGATAAAATCAGTCCTCCTCGCCTGTTGTTTCTGTAAGTCAAATTATTATTTTATATACTACTTGTTATGTCCTGTCTACCCATTGTAGAGTGCTACAGAATATGATGTTAATGAGTTATCAAAACGCCTGTAAAAATGTAAATAAATAGTGTTACTAGAATCCGCTGTTAAAGTGTAGAACACTAGAACTACCTGTACCACTGTGTAACAAATTAAGTGTCTATCCAATAGAAAGGTAATTTTTTACAATTTTTGCAGCCATAAACCAACAATTGGTCATATTATTTTGTTCCTTGCCAAGTGGCTTTTTTCTTATTTTTTCCAATTTTAAAGCTCAAAGCATTAATACAGTTGTTTCATATTTAACCCCTTAATGACAAAGCCCGTACAGCAGGGATCCCCAAACTCGGCCCTCCAGCTGCTGCAGGACTACATCTCCCATAATGCTCCTTCAGCTAAGAGGCTGGCTGAGGAGTATGGGAGATGTAGTCCTGCAGCTGGAGGGCCGAGTTTGGAGATCCCTGCTGTACATGTACAGGCTCAAAATGCATTGTTTTCAATGGGTTTTGGGACCGCCCATTGTCCTTAAGGGGTTAAATTCTTGTGTTTCTGTATTCAAAATATAGTTTGAGTGCTCATTCAAATAAAACTACAATTTTACTTTTATATATAAAAAGTATTTGATGCTTTCTAAATTTTCTTATGAGCAACAGTGTTTATTATTTGATTAGTGTAACATTAATACCTTGCTTGACTTGTCTTCAAAATTATATATCCATTATTCCAAGACCACAACACAAACAAAAGGATTTTTCATTTTTCAATGTCATTAATTTAAATACTGTTCCTGGGATGTGTTTCAATAATATACTTACACTACTAGCCTGATCTTTTTGTAGAGCAAAAAATTAACGTGGACTGTTACTAATTATTAATAGTTAGGCAGGCCAAGTGCAGGCTTTGTGCAAGTGCTGCATGTCAAGGTAGCACTTTAATTGAACGCTTGTGTCTGGCAGAACCAGCTCTGCCATTGCACACACTCTATGGCTGCAGAAGAAGTTAGTTTTGTACTGTTCCTGAATTGTTTCACAAACCGAGTTATTATTTTGTCCAGTACTGCCTGACCACAATCTTAATTTAAAAACGTCTGTGAAATTAGTGATTCCACTTTTCGAGGTAAGCGCATAACCAGCAAGTATACCAGCTCCACGTAAGCTGAAACTTTCTTGTTTGTAAGCGATTCTATGATGAAGCACAAAATAAAACTATTACAAGTGCCACAACTACTGCAAGCTTTGCCAGGCCTGTAAATGTTTCTAAGTCCCTAAAGCAAAGAGGGACAGGCACTGTCAGATAACAGCAGCAGGTCTATTTTAGGTCCAGAATAAAGTGAGGGAGAATGGGGAAGGTTCACCTTCCATATACTGGGGATTAATTCATCTAAAGTGACCAATTATTGGGGAAATTCGGTCCCATACCATGTGACCAGATGTGTCTGTCGGCTAGAGCCTGCCCAGTAGACTTACATTTTGTAAAAAAACGAACGCATATTTTTAAAGGAAGATTCCCTGTTTAGTGTGTTTGTATGAGCACAATGAACACAATGAGATTGCCCATATTGACGAAAACAAACTGCAAAAGCGACAAAAATGGATCGTGATTTATCCATTAATTGCCAAGTGTAGCCTCTGCCATTACAAGCCGTTTTGGAGCCATTACAAGCACTTTTGGCACTCCTTGATGAGGTAAAGCGGAAGAGACTGTGTGTAAGCGGGTACATATTAATGACTGAAGTAGAAGGTAGATGACTGAGGAAGAAGTAGTCAAAAAAACAGGATTGATGTGTCCAACAACCTGTTTTTTTTCACTCTGGTCAATTGGCATTTATAAGGGAAAGTGCTGATGACATAAGCAGTAGTTACAGACTAATGAGAGCTGGAGTTTGAGACAGTGACTGTTGGCTTAGCAGAGTCTGAAATTGATGCTTATTGCTCATCTACAATACTACAAGTAAATTGTTTATTTAGTGTACAAAACTTACTGTTGCAGGGTAGATTGGAAAAAACTTTAGTATACTACTGAAGTCTATTACTAGGACTGCAGCAGACATTTTCCGTTACGACAGTTACGAAGCAGAATTTAGTTGTTCAAGACAGTTGTCTGTTTATGCTTGCATCAGCGCTTGTTGTTGGGACCAGAAAGCTGTTGGCTGGCCATGCCTTTCTTTAGTGGCCCAGCAATTGCTTTCATGCCCATCCACCGATGTTCAAAGCAAGAGGGTTTTAGCTGTGGCAGGCACCTGATTGGGCAGATGGCTTTCTTGTAAGTCAATCTTCCCAAATTAGGCTATGCATAACTCAATATTCAAACTAGTTAATATTTGTTAAATTCAGTCCTGTCCACGGGCTGCCTATCATCTTCCAGAGTCTCTCTGCCCAGGACCGGTGCCCTACTACTACTGCTGCACCATTTTTACCATCCTTACTCTGGGGAAAATTTCTATATCGAAAGGGTGAGTCCAAAAAGGTTTAGGGAACGCCCCAAATGTAGTTCTTGATCAAAAAAAGCCCGAAAACGAACACGCTAAACACTAAAGTAAAATTTTGTCCCAAGCTATTTTGCCGTGCACAAGTCTATTATGAACTGCTATTTCAATTGGGTGAAGAGGCTTTCTGATTGATCTGTTATAGTTATGAAAATATGGTGAAGGCTGTAGGTGAATGTCTCTGATTAAGCCATTAAGGCAAAACGCGTGAGAAGTTTACCTCCATTTTGGTCTTTATACTGCACTTTTTTGATTTTTCCTAGGACTAATAAGGATTCTATTTTTATATTCTATCTGATTTCCTCCAAGTACTTTCTATATGATGGTCAAGTGAGTGTGCTATTTTCTGCTCGTTTTTACTATTGAATATGGTCTTCATTAATTAGGATCAAGAACGCTTTTACTGTAACGATCTATAGTCTACTAAATCTGAGGCACTTTCAATTTAAGATTGATTGAATGGCCCCTCTAGACCTGTGGATTAATTTCTGTGGTTCTTTCTGATTATGTACTTCTGGCAATTCTGAAATGAAAATTTTATATAAGTAGTTTTTCAAAATTACTTGCATTCTATTGTTCAGTTCACTATTGTTATTGATGAAATGAGACTAGCACATGATCTAAACCAAGATTAATATTTACAAGCACCAACTTCAACATGTAATAGTATAATAACATAGGTTCCTAATAAGCTTATAATTTATAGTTAGAATAATTACAAAAAAGTCAAAATGAATGAGGTAAACAATTCCAGAGAATAGATACAGCATCAGTAATAGTTTATTTGGCTATTTCTACCCATCAGTCATTGCTATGTACCCTCCTACACACAGTTCCTTCCCACATTACCTAATCAAGGAGCACCAAAACGGTTTGTAATGGCGCTATCTGGGCACTGTTGGGAGCGTAAGTCAGGAGCATAAGGCACTGGGGCCTCGCAGATAGCCCAAGGATGTTGCGTGGTTTTAGCCAGGCAAACTAGAGAAAAAGGCAGGCAGGACAGAAAACCGAAGTTAAGGGGCAGAGGATAGCTGGCATAGTAACAAGGCTGGGTGGTCGAGCAGCAAGCTACTGTAAGGAGAAATGGCATCTGCACTAAGTCAAACACCAGAGCTTGCCACAGTCAAGCATACACTAGTGCAGCTGCTGGGGTAATTTAGGGTCAGGAGGGGATGGCTCCACCTCCCAAGGCCACCCCTACCTCGCTGTTGGCAGGAAAGGAGTCACACTGCAGTCTATAGTGTGCGAGTAAAGCAGAGCCAGGGACGCAGCCTATTTCATTCCATTGCCTATGCCGTTTGGGTTTCTGCACTGGTTATAAAACACTGAAAAATGACATAAAATGATACAAGCTCCACAACTGCCTGAACTATGTTCTAAGCCCAAGTGATATACAATAGTGGAAATGTGTTATACAAATATAGCTGCTGACCAATTCAAAAAATTATAGAAAACGAATCAGAAGATTTTGTATAGACTATTGATTTATGAAATATATTCTTCAGGTGGTAGGTCTGATATAAACCTCCTATATACCCTAGTGAATGAAAACGTGTCTGATATATTTTCCCCATATATCATTATTTTCATATTCCAATGAAAAATCCTTCTGTACTTTCAGAGCATATTTCCCTTTCCAGCATAACTCATCAATCAAACCAAGTCCCATAACATTTTGCTACCTAATCTGGGATTCTAACCCATACATATAATAAAGTCCCATGGCCTTACTCTTGACTTTCCTTTTATAGATTCAGTTAGTGGTCCTATATTCTATATGTCGTGCTCTTTTCTTAAAATCAATTATAAAAAATACAAATACATTTCCTTATTAGTTAAAGGAAGTTTTTTTCCATTAGGTATAAAATGATGTACATGTGTCGTGCCATAATGGAGCCTGAAATGTTTAGCATGTGCTATGCAAGCAGCTAGGGATCATCTGTGGATTCCTAATGGGTGTTTTCCCTGGTGAGAATCTAGCTTTTTTAATAATGTCATATTCTTCATTGATACTGCACTTTTTTCGGATAATGTTCTGTAGCTAGCTTGTGGGATAGAGAAATTGCTTCTTCATCCAAATGCCTCTGGGATTCACTCACAAAGCTTACGAATTTGAAATAAAACATCCCATGTTTTTTTTCTCCGGAAAATAGTACATATCACACAATTGCCGAGGTTAAAAATATAAATATTGTCAAATATACAGTATGCATTTCTACAACTTAAAGACATTTATTTTTCCAAAAAAACAATCCGATTTCTATTTTAGTAAACTTGGGACAAGAGCGAACAAGTTAATTGTTTAAAGTATGTTATTTTATCTGACTGGTTAAATAAATGCCGTGCCACATGCTACTACCTACTCGGTGGAGAATACTTATCTTGCAACTGTTTCCTACACAAAACGTCAATCATTGTAAGGAAATAACTTCCCTCACACTGCCTTGTAACAAGCACAATTTTATTTTCATTTATAATGTTATACTAGGAAGAAATATCTTGCTATTCCATGCATCTTCTAAGTGGAAATATTCTCCTTCAGACTAGTTTTAAACATAAAAAGTACTATATAGCCAAATTGAGGAGAGACATATTGTTAATAACAGCAAATCATGTGGTTGATATTGACCACTGGTGTACTACCTGTGATCCTCCTTCTTCCGGTCTCCTCGTACTGTTTCAAAATAGTTTAGGAAGGGAACTGCGTGATGCCATCATGTCCATATGGACCAAAATCTCTGAGGAATGTTTCCAGCACCTTGTAAAAAGTATGCCATGAAGAATGAAGGCAGTTCTGAAGGCAAAAGGGGGTTTATTTAGAACTGGCATGTGGAGAAAGGAACGTCTGCTGTGCGTGAGCAGCCAGAGGGAAAGCTGCCAGAGCAGTAAATGGTAAGCGGAGGCAGGAGGTAGGATATATGTATATGTGTTTGCATATACACTTACTGGCCACTTTATTAGGTACGCCTTGCTGGTATTGGGTTTGACCCCCTTTTGCCTTCAGAACTGCCTTCTTTTTACAAGGTGCTGGAAACATCCCTCATCTACAATGCAAATCTGCCGTTCCACCACAAAGGTGCTCTATTGGATTGAGTGGATTGAGTGAACTCATTGTCATGTTCAAGAAACCAGTTTGAGATGATGTGAGCTTTGTGACATGGTGCATTATCTTGCTGAAAGTAGCCATCAGAAGAGGAGTACACTGTGGTCATAAAGGGATAGACATGGTCAGCAACACTAATCAGGTAGGCTGTTGCATTTAAAACGATGCTCAAGTGGTACTAAGGGGCTCAAAATATGCCAAGAAAATGTCTCCCACACCATTACACCACCAGCCTGAACCGTTGATATAAGGCAGGATGGATCCATGCTTTTATGTTGTTTATGCCAAATTCTGACCCTGCCATCTGAATGTCGTAGTTGGAATGAAGACTCATCAGACCAGGCATTCTACCAGTCCATTGTCCAGTTTTGGTCAGCCTGTGCAAATTGTAGCCTCAGTTTCCTTCTCTTAGCTGGAGTGGCACCAGGTTGAAGCCCATCTGCTTCAAGGTTTGACATGTTGTGCATTCAGAGATGGTCTTCTGCATACCTTGGTTGTAATGAGTGGTTATTTGAGTTACTGTTACCTTAAATAATCTTGAACCAGTCTGCCCATTCTCCTCTGGCATCAACAAGGCATTTTCATCCACACAACTGCCGCTCATTGGATATTTATCTCTTTTTCGGACCATTCTCTGTAAACCATAGAGATGGTTGTGTGTGAAAATCCCCAAACCCCACATCAGCAGTTTCTGAAATACTTAGACTAGACCAGTCCATCTGGCGCCAACAACCATGTTACATTCAAAGTCACTTAAATCCCATTTAAATGTATGTCAAATGAAGTATAGTTGAGTGTAGGCATGAATGCTTTCTATGTGGGAATATAATACCACAATGTTTGAAGGAGGGGTGAAGAGCCATAATTTATAGCATTCTTTGTTTTGTAATATTTTTCCATTGTTCTAGTACCTTTGAGACACAAATTTCCTGTGCTAAAAATGGGTACTGCCATTCAGAAAAGCAAAGAAGAGTATAGCATCTTGCTGAAAATAATATACATCCCTATCAATAGCCCTATAAATAAAGATATGCAGCAACAAATTAACTTATGTTCTAAATAAAACACAACACACTTGTTTACGATGCATCAAGATCGACTAATTTAGTTAATAAGTGACCATTCTGTTCATCGTCCACACTGAGCTGTTAAAACAGTAGAAAATAAAAAATCATCTCCAAGCAGCACTTTGTATTGTGTATATAACACAGTAATAGGAATATTTATCTAGCAGAGTGTCACGGGGTCAGGGAGAGAGGAAGGATCCTACTATGCAGATAAGCACTGTAGAGAAGTCCAGTATACAGTCCGTAATCAAAAGGACAAAGGCAGGCAGCGAAGTCAAACGTATCCGAGGTCGAGGCAGGCAGAATAGGAGCAAAACGGGTAAACAGATCCGAGGTCGTAGGCAGGTAGCGAGAATCGTAGTCAAAAAACAGGCAAAGGTCGGTACACAAGGAATTCAAGATAATATAACGCAATCAGCACACCCAAAAAGTATTACACTTTGAACGGGTGAAGACAGGAGAGAAAAGTGGCGTTTAAATAGGTGAGTGATTGCAAACAGCTGTGTAGCGTACGCTACGTACGTTGCGTACGCCGCGTACGCTGCACAGGCTGAGTACGCTGCGTAGATTGCGTACGCTGCGTAGATTGCGTACGCTGCGTAGATTGCGTACGCTGCGTAGATTGCGTACGCAGTGTACGCAGCGGTATGCCCGATGCGGACCTGCGCCGCGTCATAACCGCGTCCCCCTCGGTACGCGAGGGAGACGCACCGACGCGCCCATGGCAAGCAGACGCGGTCCCAGCAGAGGTGGAAGATGCGGGACCGCGACACCGCCGTGTGCGCACGGCGGGAACCGCAGCAACGGAGGAGTCGGGACCAGGCGAGGCAGCCCTGGCGTCAGAGGTAGGTACAGCGGCGCGCGTGACAGTACCCCCCCCTCCAGGAGCGCGTCCCGAGCGAGACGGAGCCGGACGATGAGGGTGGAGCACATGAAACCGAGCGACACGAAGGGGAGCATGAACGAAGCGAGCGGGCACCCACGTCCGTTCCTCAGGACCGTACCCCTTCCAAGCCACGAGATATTGAAGGCCGTTACGAACCCTACGTGAATCAAGGATTCTGTCGACGACGTATTCCTCATGACCATGGACGGCAAGCGGGGCTGGAGGCTTGAATGGAACGGTAAATTGATTGGATACATAGGGTTTCAGCAGGGAGACGTGGAAGGACCGCGGAATCCGCATGGTAGGTGGCAAGGCAAGGGACACCGTCACGTCGTTGAGCTTGGCACGAACGCGGAAAGGCCCAATAAAACGAGGCCCCAGGGTCCGGGAAGGTTGCCGCAAACGGATGTGTCGCGTAGATAACCAGACACGGTCGCCCACTTGATAGTCCGGAGGTGGAGTCCTCTTGGCATCAGCAAAGCGTTTATAGCGAAGTTGGGCTTTCAGGAGAACCTCCCGGAGTTTCTTCCAGTGAGCGTCCATGTCAGATACACGTTTGTCTACCGCCGGTACCATGGAGGAGGAACGAGAAGACGGAGGAGGCAGTATGACAGGGTGATAGCCCAGGGCAGCAAAAAACGGGGTACATCCAATGGACTCATGCAGAGAGCCATTATAGGTCATCTCTGCGAGCGGCAGGAGAGACGACCAATTGTCCTGGCTGTCGTTGCTGAACATTCGCAGGTATTGTTTGAGTGTTTGATTAGTCTTTTCGGTTTGTCCATTGGTCTGCGGATGATATGCAGTCGATAAGTGGAGCTGTATTCCGAGCCTCTGGCAGAGGTGTCTCCAATAGCGGGATATGAATTGTGTACCGCGATCGGACACCATGTGGAGCGGAAGACCGTGAAGACGGACGATGTGATTGAGAAAAACATCGGCAAGTTGTGAAGAGGATGGCAGGCGTGGTAAGGCGACGAAATGAGCTTGCTTAGAAAAACGGTCGACGACCACCAAGACAGTCGTGTTACCCTGTGATTTGGGGAGTTCCACGATGAAGTCCATTGACACATGTGTCCAGGGAGCCGTGGGAACGGGAAGAGGATGCAGGAGACCTTGAGGTTGACTCCGAGAGGTCTTCTGGCATGCACAGGTGTGACAGGCGGCCAGATATGTTCGGACGTCTCTGGTGAGTGATGGCCACCAGAATGACCTGCGGATGCGGTATTCTGTCTTCCGGGACCCAGAATGACCAGCGAGGAAGGACTTATGTCCCCAGTGAAGAACATCCGTACGAAGACCGGGAGGAACGTAGAGACGCCCCGGAGGAGGACGTTCAGAAGACGGGATGGCCCTTTGGGACATACGGATCCTGCTCATCGTGCGTATGGACAGACTGGCAACAAGACGTGTGGATGGAATGATGGGTTCGTTGATGTGCTGATCCCTGTGGTTATCGTGTTGTCTAGAGAGGGCATCAGCTTTGATGTTTTTGGAGCCTGGTCTGTAGGTGATATAGTAATTGAACCGGTTGAAAAATAGCGACCACCGTGCTTGTCGAGGGCTTAATCTCTTGGCGTTCTCGATATACAGCAGGTTCTTGTGGTCTGTTAGGATAATCACGGGTTGTTCTGTACCCTCTAGAAGGTGGCGCCACTCCTCAAGTGCCATTTTGATGGCTAGGAGTTCACGGTTACCGACGTCGTAATTCCGTTCGGCTGCAGAGAAACCCTTAGAAAAGAAGGCACAGGGATGATATTTTGTGGTTTGATCATGACGTTGCGATAGGACAGCCCCTGCTCCGGTTTCGGATGCATCTACTTCCAGGAGAAACTGTTTGGTAGGATCCGGCCGACGTAACAGGGGAGCTGAGACAAAGGCTTGTTTTAGCCGTTCGAACGCCTGTCGGGCGTGTGTGGACCACTGAGACGGATCGGCTCCTTTTTTCGTCAAGGCGGTAATAGGGGCTGCTATGGTAGCGTAGTTTCTGATGAATCGCCTGTAATAATTTGCAAAGCCCAGGAACCTTTGGACGGCTTTGAGTGTTCTAGGGAGGGGCCAGGCTGTGATGGCCTCGAGTTTGGCAGGATCCATGTGAAGCCCTTCGGAGGAGACGATATAGCCAAGGAAGGGCAGACGTGTCTTCTCGAATATGCATTTTTCAGCCTTGGCATACAACCCGTTCTCCCTTAGCCTTTGTAGAACAGCTCGTAGGTGGTGTCGATGTTTCTCGAGTGTTGGAGAATAAATGAGAATATCGTCCAAGTACACGATGACATGAGATAACAGCATGTCCCTGAAGACGTCATTTATGAAGGACTGAAATACTGCAGGAGCGTTGCATAACCCGAAGGGCATGACTTTATATTCATAGTGCCCGAAGCAGGTGTTGAAGGCCGTTTTCCATTCATCCCCGGACTTGATACGGATCAGATTGTAAGCACCCCTGAGGTCTAGCTTAGTGAAGTATTTGGCTCCTTTTAGGAGGTCGTAGATCTCCGTGATGAGAGGAAGTGGGTACCGGTTCTTTATGGTGATACGGTTTAACCCCCTATAATCGATGCATGGCCGTAGGGAACCTTCTTTCTTGGCCACGAAGAAAAATCCAGCTCCAGCAGGAAAAGAGGATGGGCGGATGAAGCCTTTGTCCAGGCTTTCTTGGATATATCGTTCCAGAGCTTTGTTCTCTGGTTCGGAGAGGGGATAAGTACGTCCCCGTGGCGGATCGGTTCCAGGCAACAGATCGATAGCACAATCGTAGGAACGGTGTGGTGGTAGCCTCTCCGCATCTTTTTTGGAGAATACATCCAGATAATCCCAGTAGTGTCTAGGTACTATGGTCTTGGGATCTGTGGGTGTGATCTCGAGAACGAGATTGAGTCGTCGACAAGGCATGACACAGGACTCCTGACAGTAGTTGCTCCACGCTAGTATGTCTCCTTTTACCCAATCGATGTGTGGGTTGTGCTGTCGCAGCCAGGGATGTCCCAAGATTAGAGGGGCATGAGGAGACTTGATTAACTCAAACGTGAGCTGTTCCTGGTGGGTTACCCCTACCAGTAGGGTCAGAGGTACGGTTTCCTGTGTCACGAGTCCTGATCCCAGAAGTGAGCCATCAACGGAAGCGACCAGGGAGGGAGCTGTCTTGGTACGAAGCGGTATGTGCTGCTCCTTCGCCCACTGGTGATCCATGAATATGCCCGCAGCCCCGGAATCTATGAATGCGCGGGTGGCTACAACGTGTTCCTCCCAACGGATGGAGACGGGCACCGTCAGGCGTGTAGTGGGAGGAGAAGAAAAAGGACGTGTGCTTAGGTTGCCTTCTCCGGTGCAACCTAAGCGTTGTCTTTTACTGGTTTGCTGGGACAGGAGGACAACAGGTGATCAGCTCGGCCGCAGTATAGACAGAGCCCCTGTGTCCGTCTGTGTTTCTTTTCGGCCTCAGTGAGGTGGCGAACTGTCCCTATTTCCATGGGTTCGTCGACCACGAAGGAGGAAGATGTGGCAGCCGAAGGCCTTGTGTAGCCGGAGGCGAGCGGTACTGGTCTTTTCCCACGGGAGTGTTCGTTCGCCCTTTCTTGGATACGTTTATCCACTCTGAGACATAGGGCTATGAGATCCTCAAGATCCGCAGGGGTATCATGGAAGACGAGGGCGTCTTTGATCTTCTCATTGAGGCCTCGTCGGAAGGCTGCTTTGAGAGCGCCCTCTTCCCAGTTGGTTTCATGGGCCAGGGTGCGGAATTCCACCGTATACTGAGCCAAGGTTTTGCGGCCTTGTTGGATGTCAAGCAGTGAAGACTCCGCTGTTTCTTTACGACCTGGCGCATCGAAAACAGTCCGTACGGCTTCCATAAAAGCGGGGCAGTCCTCGAGGAGATATGAATCTTGCTCCACGAGGGGAGAAGCCCACAGTAAGGCATCACCTTTGAGCAGCGAAATGACGAACGAGACCCTCTTGGAGGATGTCTGGAACGCCTGGGGGTGGTTTCGGAAGTGGAGCATGCATTGATTAAGGAAGCCACGGCATTCCTTCGGATCTCCAGAATATTTGTCTGGCAGAGGGAGCCTGGCAACAGCACCTGTGTCCTCGTGATGAGCGTCTCTGTGATGGGGTGTTCCCACAGTTGGGAGAGACGTCAAAGAACGCAACAAGTCCGTCATGGCATCCACCTTCTGTTCCAGGGACTGTAGCTGGGTGGCCTGCGCCGCCAGACGCTGGTCCTGTAGGTCTTGGCGGGCTTGCAACCGCGCCATATC
>VKOC01049312.1:0-29722 GCA_009364415.1 Spea multiplicata
GGTCCGGGAAGGTTGCCGCAAACGGATGTGTCGCGTAGATAACCAGACACGGTCGCCCACTTGATAGTCCGGAGGTGGAGTCCTCTTGGCATCAGCAAAGCGTTTATAGCGAAGTTGGGCTTTCAGGAGAACCTCCCGGAGTTTCTTCCAGTGAGCGTCCATGTCAGATACACGTTTGTCTACCGCCGGTACCATGGAGGAGGAACGAGAAGACGGAGGAGGCAGTATGACAGGGTGATAGCCCAGGGCAGCAAAAAACGGGGTACATCCAATGGACTCATGCAGAGAGCCATTATAGGTCATCTCTGCGAGCGGCAGGAGAGACGACCAATTGTCCTGGCTGTCGTTGCTGAACATTCGCAGGTATTGTTTGAGTGTTTGATTAGTCTTTTCGGTTTGTCCATTGGTCTGCGGATGATATGCAGTCGATAAGTGGAGCTGTATTCCGAGCCTCTGGCAGAGGTGTCTCCAATAGCGGGATATGAATTGTGTACCGCGATCGGACACCATGTGGAGCGGAAGACCGTGAAGACGGACGATGTGATTGAGAAAAACATCGGCAAGTTGTGAAGAGGATGGCAGGCGTGGTAAGGCGACGAAATGAGCTTGCTTAGAAAAACGGTCGACGACCACCAAGACAGTCGTGTTACCCTGTGATTTGGGGAGTTCCACGATGAAGTCCATTGACACATGTGTCCAGGGAGCCGTGGGAACGGGAAGAGGATGCAGGAGACCTTGAGGTTGACTCCGAGAGGTCTTCTGGCATGCACAGGTGTGACAGGCGGCCAGATATGTTCGGACGTCTCTGGTGAGTGATGGCCACCAGAATGACCTGCGGATGCGGTATTCTGTCTTCCGGGACCCAGAATGACCAGCGAGGAAGGACTTATGTCCCCAGTGAAGAACATCCGTACGAAGACCGGGAGGAACGTAGAGACGCCCCGGAGGAGGACGTTCAGAAGACGGGATGGCCCTTTGGGACATACGGATCCTGCTCATCGTGCGTATGGACAGACTGGCAACAAGACGTGTGGATGGAATGATGGGTTCGTTGATGTGCTGATCCCTGTGGTTATCGTGTTGTCTAGAGAGGGCATCAGCTTTGATGTTTTTGGAGCCTGGTCTGTAGGTGATATAGTAATTGAACCGGTTGAAAAATAGCGACCACCGTGCTTGTCGAGGGCTTAATCTCTTGGCGTTCTCGATATACAGCAGGTTCTTGTGGTCTGTTAGGATAATCACGGGTTGTTCTGTACCCTCTAGAAGGTGGCGCCACTCCTCAAGTGCCATTTTGATGGCTAGGAGTTCACGGTTACCGACGTCATAATTCCATTCGGCTGCGGAGAAACCCTTAGAAAAGAAGGCACAGGGATGATATTTTGTGGTTTGATCATGACGTTGCGATAGGACAGCCCCTGCTCCGGTTTCGGATGCATCTACTTCCAGGAGAAACTGTTTGGTAGGATCCGGCCGACGTAACAGGGGAGCTGAGACAAAGGCTTGTTTTAGCCGTTCGAACGCCTGTCGGGCGTGTGTGGACCACTGAGACGGATCGGCTCCTTTTTTCGTCAAGGCGGTAATAGGGGCTGCTATGGTAGCGTAGTTTCTGATGAATCGCCTGTAATAATTTGCAAAGCCCAGGAACCTTTGGACGGCTTTGAGTGTTCTAGGGAGGGGCCAGGCTGTGATGGCCTCGAGTTTGGCAGGATCCATGTGAAGCCCTTCGGAGGAGACGATATAGCCAAGGAAGGGCAGACGTGTCTTCTCGAATATGCATTTTTCAGCCTTGGCATACAACCCGTTCTCCCTTAGCCTTTGTAGAACAGCTCGTAGGTGGTGTCGATGTTTCTCGAGTGTTGGAGAATAAATGAGAATATCGTCCAAGTACACGATGACATGAGATAAGAGCATGTCCCTGAAGACGTCATTTATGAAGGACTGAAATACTGCAGGAGCGTTGCATAACCCGAAGGGCATGACTTTATATTCATAGTGCCCGAAGCAGGTGTTGAAGGCCGTTTTCCATTCATCCCCGGACTTGATACGGATCAGATTGTAAGCACCCCTGAGGTCTAGCTTAGTGAAGTATTTGGCTCCTTTTAGGAGGTCGTAGATCTCCGTGATGAGAGGAAGTGGGTACCGGTTCTTTATGGTGATACGGTTTAACCCCCTATAATCGATGCATGGCCGTAGGGAACCTTCTTTCTTGGCCACGAAGAAAAATCCAGCTCCAGCAGGAGAAGAGGATGGGCGGATGAAGCCTTTGTCCAGGCTTTCTTGGATATATCGTTCCAGAGCTTTGTTCTCTGGTTCGGAGAGGGGATAAGTACGTCCCCGTGGCGGATCGGTTCCAGGCAACAGATCGATAGCACAATCGTAGGAACGGTGTGGTGGTAGCCTCTCCGCATCTTTTTTGGAGAATACATCCAGATAATCCCAGTAGTGTCTAGGTACTAAGGTCTTGGGATCTGTGGGTGTGATCTCGAGAACGAGATTGAGTCGTCGACAAGGCATGACACAGGACTCCTGACAGTAGTTGCTCCACGCTAGTATGTCTCCTTTTACCCAATCGATGTGTGGGTTGTGCTGTCGCAGCCAGGGATGTCCCAAGATTAGAGGGGCATGAGGAGACTTGATTAACTCAAACGTGAGCTGTTCCTGGTGGGTTACCCCTACCAGTAGGGTCAGAGGTACGGTTTCCTGTGTCACGAGTCCTGATCCCAGAAGTGAGCCATCAACGGAAGCGACCAGGGAGGGAGCTGTCTTGGTACGAAGCGGTATGTGCTGCTCCTTCGCCCACTGGTGATCCATGAATATGCCCGCAGCCCCGGAATCTATGAATGCGCGGGTGGCTACAACGTGTTCCTCCCAACGGATGGAGACGGGCACCGTCAGGCGTGTAGTGGGAGGAGAAGAAAAAGGACGTGTGCTTAGGTTGCCTTCTCCGGTGCAACCTAAGCGTTGTCTTTTACTGGTTTGCTGGGACAGGAGGACAACAGGTGATCAGCTCGGCCGCAGTATAGACAGAGCCCCTGTGTCCGTCTGTGTTTCTTTTCGGCCTCAGTGAGGTGGCGAACTGTCCCTATTTCCATGGGTTCGTCGACCACGAAGGAGGAAGATGTGGCAGCCGAAGGCCTTGTGTAGCCGGAGGCGAGCGGTACTGGTCTTTTCCCACGGGAGTGTTCGTTCGCCCTTTCTTGGATACGTTTATCCACTCTGAGACATAGGGCTATGAGATCCTCAAGATCCGCAGGGGTATCATGGAAGACGAGGGCGTCTTTGATCTTCTCATTGAGGCCTCGTCGGAAGGCTGCTTTGAGAGCGCCCTCTTCCCAGTTGGTTTCATGGGCCAGGGTGCGGAATTCCACCGTATACTGAGCCAAGGTTTTGCGGCCTTGTTGGATGTCAAGCAGTGAAGACTCCGCTGTTTCTTTACGACCTGGCGCATCGAAAACAGTCCGTACGGCTTCCATAAAAGCGGGGCAGTCCTCGAGGAGATATGAATCTTGCTCCACGAGGGGAGAAGCCCACAGTAAGGCATCACCTTTGAGCAGCGAAATGACGAACGAGACCCTCTTGGAGGATGTCTGGAACGCCTGGGGGTGGTTTCGGAAGTGGAGCATGCATTGATTAAGGAAGCCACGGCATTCCTTCGGATCTCCAGAATATTTGTCTGGCAGAGGGAGCCTGGCAACAGCACCTGTGTCCTCGTGATGAGCGTCTCTGTGATGGGGTGTTCCCACAGTTGGGAGAGACGTCAAAGAACGCAACAAGTCCGTCATGGCATCCACCTTCTGTTCCAGGGACTGTAGCTGGGTGGCCTGCGCCGCCAGACGCTGGTCCTGTAGGTCTTGGCGGGCTTGCAACCGCGCCATATCCGCGGGATCCATGTTAATGACCCGTTCAAAATTGTCACGGGGTCAGGGAGAGAGGAAGGATCCTACTATGCAGATAAGCACTGTAGAGAAGTCCAGTATACAGTCGTAATCAAAAGGACAAAGGCAGGCAGCGAAGTCAAACGTATCCGAGGTCGAGGCAGGCAGAATAGGAGCAAAACGGGTAAACAGATCCGAGGTCGTAGGCAGGTAGCGAGAATCGTAGTCAGAAAACAGGCAAAGGTCGGTACACAAGGAATTCAAGATAATATAACGCAATCAGCACACCCAAAAAGTATTACACTTTGAACGGGTGAAGACAGGAGAGAAAAGTGGCGTTTAAATAGCTGAGTGATTGCAAACAGCTGTGTAGATTGCGTACGCTGCGTAGATTGCGTACGCCGCGTACGCAGCGGTACGCCCGATGCGGACCTGCGCCGCGTCATAACCGCGTCCCCCTCGGTACGCGAGGGAGACGCACCGACGCGCCCACGGCAAGCAGACGCGGTCCCAGCAGAGGTGGAAGATGCGGGACCGCGACACCGCCGTGTGCGCACGGCGGGAACCGCAGCAACGGAGGAGTCGGGACCAGGCGAGGCAGCCCTGGCGTCAGAGGTAGGTACAGCGGCGCGCGTGACACAGAGGCTCAAAACAAAAATTCAGTCCTGAGCAACACTTGAATCCAAAATATAAACACTCAACTAAGCAAGTGTTAGAATCCGAGGATCCACGTTAAAATATGATAAACATGTATCTTTCGGTTTGTAATAATATATCAGCAAAGCAAACACTGAAGAACTCATGACAGAATTCACGGTAACAGCTTCATAACCAGTTATGAAAATAGATGAAACACCAGCTGGAACCTGCACACATAAGATCTTTACTGTAATTTTTAAGGTTAAAAAAAAAAAAAACTATTTTTTTTCTACTTACACAAAATAAAAATGCTAGTTATGCTCCAGTTAATATCATTGGTAGCAAAGCAAGGTCTTATAGATTGCCAAACAGGATTTAAGCATGTTCTTGCTTAACCCATTTATTGATACAGTTTGCCCATTCTCCTCTGACCTCTGACATCAACAAGGCATTTTCGTCCACACAACTGCCGCTCATTGGATATTTTCTATTTTTCGGACCATTCTCTGTAAATCCTAGAGATATTGTGCATGAAAATCCCAGTAGATCAGCAGTTTCTGAACTACTCAAACCAGCCCATCAGGTACAACAACCATGCCACGTTCAAAGTCACTTAAATCCCCTTTCTGATGTTTGGTTTGAACGTCAGCAAGTCTTAGCCATGCCTAAATGCATTGAGTTGCTGCTATATGATTGATTGATTAGCTATTTGTGTTAACAAGCAATTGAACAGGTGTACCTAATAAAGTGGCCAGTGAGTGTAAATGAAGTGCATTTTCATTCCTCCAAACTTCTTATTATAACAACATTTTACTTTGGTTGCACAATTGCTGCAAGTGTTACATTATGTAACATACATTACTTTGAGATCCAACTTAGAAAATGGCCAATGGACCTTCATCTATTCCATGACATTAACATTTAGATATATTCTAAAATAATGAGGAATTAAATATAAACACAAGCAGATGCATTCCCTTTTTATTAATAGTTAGAAAACTGAAGACTGATGGGTAATGTGACAAAATTCTACTTTACATAAACAGTAGTAGACAACCGGAACAGATATCCAGTTGAAGTTGCACCGCCAAACACAGTAAAACGAGAGGGTTGTGGATGTGTATAAAGCTATACTATGGGTCAGGTTGTTCCTGATTTTAACCCCCAGTGTGAACTAGCTGTGAATTAAAATAAATGCTCACAAAGAGTTAAAAAATATTTTAAATATGTTTAGTATAATTACACCTGAGAAGCAAACAATTATGTATGGGAATATGAATATCCAATATCAACTATATATTTCAAAATAATATGTCTAATAATCAAACCTACACATTTGGTGGCGATTTACGATTAATTAATTTCCCAGTATTTAGACACACATATGAGCTTGACTCATACTTGTATGTAAGAAAGATATTACCTTGTCTTGTAAAAATGCATTGTATGGTTGCTTGTGTCTTAGTTTCATTGGATTGTCACAATAATCTGACCTTGAAAAGCTCATTATTTAGTAGGTACCAATTTTGCCTGCTGTTCTTAGCAGATTTTCTAGTCACTGATTGTGTGCTTTTCAGTGGCATATTATACTTGACTTGCAACTTAAGACCCAGGGCACCTTAATGTAAGAAGCACAGTGTTCATAATGGTGAAAGAGCAGCAGGGAATTCAATTTGTCAGAATGGATTTCTCTAGATTATCATGTTTGATTTCCAAAATGAAAAAAAAAAAAATTTAGCAGCTGATATCTTGAACCTCTAATGGAAGTACCCGCAGGAGACAGAGCCGCAACACTTGGTGACATTTCAAACTGAAAGCATCCATGACCAAATATGTATCTTTGTAAACCTGTCTCATATCAAGAAGAAAAATGCATTAAAATGATAAACTCCATTTGTTCAAGAAACTCTGATGTTATTTAAACGAATCAACATTAACATACCTTTTTACTTAACAACTTTTATTAATATACTTTGACTCATTCAGAAAACAGAAAAGGTAATTTAAGGCAGATTTTTTTTTATCACACATATAAAATTTAGATGGGCTTTGAAGCGTATGGTTGATTTTTCATTTTTCTAGCCATTTTTAATCTAACCAACAAGTCTATTGCATGTTTGATGTATGACTTCAATTGAAAGATGTCTTTGATTTCCTATGCCTTGTGGCTTTTTTTTAAGTCAAGACCATATTTTGAAGTACTTTAAAAGATTTACACAGTCTCAGTTAGATGTGTATGTATAATTATATATATATATATATATATTTATATATATAGTTTGCGGAATATGTTTATTTGAAGCGACTGACATATTTTGGTATCAAAATGTAAATATATATATAATATGTCTTACTGCACACTTAAATTATATTCTATGGAACATCGGACTGTTACAAGAAGAAAGGAAGAGAGCAGACCAAACCATTCTGACAGCAGAGGGTTGTACAGAATTAAATAAATCATTTTTTCCCAACTACTGGGTGTTTCTGCCCCTTTGTTTAGTTAACCTACACAGCCTACTGTTTCTCCCTCCCCTGCTGCTGCTGCTCCATTGGGCCTCTTTGATTTTTTGGGGGGGAGGTGGTGGCAATTAGCACCCTCTGGATGCTCATGAATATATTATTATAAATTATATTTTTCCATATTTACACCTAATAAAATATGCTGACACTTCACATTATAATGATGCTATGTATGTCTCTTACTTTGTTTACTTAAATAATGAACTTTACTCAGGAAAAATTGTTTCATGATTAAATAATGTTAATTAATAGTTATAAAACCTATAGAAATATTCAATGTGTGATTAAAATGATATACTGAATTACGACTATATTGGAAAGGACAGTGGAATGTGATATACTGTTTTTCTTCTTCTACAGTTAACACTACAATGTATTAGATTTTGAGTATATTAAAAATAGACAATACATCATATACATCATATTTTGCATTTTACATTTTTGTTAGATATGACAATTATTTTCAAAAAGCTGAAATGTTTATCAAAGTTGTATCTATATTATGATTGGAGTCTTTCATTTTTATTATAGTTTGTTGCTTTGAATTGCTACCCTAACTCTATGTTAGGTATCATTATATTGAATATGCATTTGCAGTAGAAAAAAAATGTTTTAGATTCATTTTAATTTAGTGAGATATAGTATGATAGGGTGCATAGGTCTATGTCCCCCTGACTTATTCTGCTTTTGTTGCATGTTGTCATAGCAACTAATATTACTGTGATTTGCAGGTTGCATTGAGCAATTGTTTGCCCTTTGTACCTTTAGTAAAATATGTACTTTACTATTAAAATAAAAAAATGTATGTTTAATGAAGTTCTCCCATAATGCTATGCACTATTACATGGTTCAAGAAATCAACTGCCAGAAGCCTTATTAATGGGTTAAAAATAATGTGTACAAACAATTTCATTACTGTACATTAAAAATCTCATTTAATGTGTGAGATTTTAAATATTTAATTTAAGCCAAAAACACTAACTTAATGCCATCAAACTATTGATGATAATAAATGTACACTTTAGATTTCTGGGTTGTTAACCAGCCTGTTATAGATTGCCTACTGGTTTAGGTTTTTAAATTATATTACTATACAATGGATTTCCTGCATAACAACCTGTCCCTCAAGCAGGGAAGGCAAACTGCATTGGGCAATGGGTTGGTTTGGCTCTACAGACACCTATCAGAGCAGCACATTTTATAAACGCACTTTACTCATGTACTCCATAAAAAATACTTTTTATAGCTATGATATATGATTAACACATACATTAAAATTATTTTTACAGCCGGATGGGCACTCATTAACACAATACACTTAAACAAATCCCATTGCTGACACACTAGATAACCCAATTTCACAATTTAAACAATCCAAGAACACAAAAACACAACACATTTCATACCTCTCAACTTTTAGCCCCAGAGAATTGGGATGCTGGGGGTGGAGCTTGAGACGCAGTGCTACTAAAGTGCTACTGCGCATGTGCACAATTCCGTGCATGCATGGGTTGCATGCTCCAATATCTGAAATTGTGACAGGGAGATTGTGGTCCCAAATCCTGCTCTTGCTCTGAGCTAAACCTCTACCAAATCTTTCATGACAGCAGTATACAGTGACAAAATGTGCACTTCATTGGTTGGTAGCATAGGAGCTCCCTGCCGGTGCTCGTCTTGTTATTGGGATGAGCCGAGGTTTCCAAAAAGCTATGTTTCCTGCTAGTGCTGCCTGACTGTTGAAGTTATGTGTTCCTGGTGGCAATGGAGAGAAGAAAGGTCCTTCCCGTCACACCTAGCTTCTCCTCTCGGGGGAAAACGACAATAAGGACAATCCTTAATCAGAATTTAGGAACAAGCCAAAGGGTTGGGCCAGTCTGAGTATGTGCAATGTCCATAAACAAGCCAATGTTGCACACCAAACATTCCATACAAGAATAAGCACACCCAAAAGGAGCAACATTCTGGCAAAACGAAAAAAATGCTGTATGTGGCTAAATTAAGCACACCGAGAAATGCATGTGAAAGACTATATATACTATATATGTGGCAAAGATGGCACATGCGGGATATTTGGGGCAAAAATGGCACAGGTAGGCTATTTAGGGACACAGACCAGCTGCTTGGTGAAAACACTGGCCTTAAGGGACAAAGAAGGCACAGATAAGCTGTTTGTGGGTGCTGACCAGTGATTTGTGACAAAAGGTGCTATGGACAAGCTGTTTGGGGACAAATTACACATACAGGCTGTTTGGGTGCATTAACACGCTGTTTAGGGGAAAGGATGGTATAGAGAAGCTGTTTGAGTGCATTGACAAGCTGTTTGGGGCAAAGATGGCACAGAAGATGTGTTTGGGGGGAGCGCTGGAGCAACTGCTGGATAACAATAGGGTTACCTGACCAACATACTGTGACAAACTCTGTAGCTTGAGGGCCTTTAATGTCACAGTCAGGGATCTTTAGCACATTCATCTAGGGCAATAAGGCTCAGGAACACCAACTTGTAGCAAACAGTGGTTTATTTTAACTGCTCAAAGAAACACAGTCATGAAATAAACAACCTAGCTCCCAATTAGAGCCTCTCAAGCTATACTATGCTGGCTCAGATTGACCAGCCAAAACACCCACTAACTAGACCTCCCAGCCAGACCCAGCTAAGCCAGGCTCTGGAAAAACTTCCCCAGACAAGACACAAAAGGTCCTTGGCTCAGTGATTGTCTTCTTCAGGGCCTCTCCGTGCCAGAGGAGCCCAGGGGAACTTCCTCTTCCCACAACAGTCTCTCTGCTCATCAGGCTCCAGGGGGTTTTAATGCCTAGCACCTGTGCTAGATGCAGGCCCCATAGGAATCCTGGACCAGATCTTGCAGACCTCTAGACTTTTGGAAAAGCCGGCATGGATTTTTCACTGGAAGGGGGAATGGATCATTGGCCCATCCTGCTCTCAAATTGCTCCACCCCAGGGACCCATATGCATGGCCTGTATAGCACCTGTGCCAAATACAAAACAAATCATCTCCCTGGGGTTTACAGAATCAAAATACAAATACACCGATCAGCCATAACATTATGACCACCTGCCTAGTACTGTGAAGGTCCCCTTTTTGTCGCCAAAACAGACGTGACCAGTCAATGCATGGACTCCACTAGACCTTTGAAGGTGTGCTGTGGTATCTGACACCAAGATGCTAGCAGCAAATCTTTTAACTCCTGTAAGTTGCCAGGTGGGGCCTCCATGCTTGCATCCTTGTGCCATGTGATGTAAAAAAAAACATGGTTCATCATACCAAGCAACCTTCACCCATTGCTCCATGGTCCAGTTCTTATGGTCATGTGCCCATTGTAGGCACTTTTGACCATGGACAGGGGTCAGTATGGGCACCCTGACTGGTCTGTGGCTACACGGCCCCATACGCAACAAACTGTGATGCACTGTGTGCTCTGACACATTTCTATCAGAACCAGCATTACTTTTTCTGCAATTTGACCTGCAGTAGCTTGTTTGTTGGATTTGACCACATGGATGCATCAATGCACATTGACCGCCCATGACCCAATCGCCAGTTCACCGCTTTTCTGTACTTTGACCACTTTTGATTGGTTGACTGTTTGCCGATTCTAACAGTGTGTGGGACCAAAATGTTCACGTTCTGCCTAATTATATAGATATATATATATATCGCCCACTGACAGGTGCCATGATAACAAGATACATTTCATACACAAAAAAGCTTAGAAGGAGAAGGACTAAATTGAGGGAACTTTATATAAAAGACTTCTAAAGAAAGTAGCTCTATAATCCTAATCAAATTGTGGATGCGTTTGCACAATATTACAGGTCACTCTATAATTTAAAAGAAGATCCTACTCTTACACAGCTGCAAATTTACACTATATTGGACTTTTTAGGTCTTTGGCTTAGGAAGCTGTGGTTCAGTCTATTTTGAAGGATGAGGTTATAACTGTAATTTAGACCTTAACATTACATTGCAAGATAGGATGTTTCTTCGTGAGATGCTATAAACCATAATTGCCATAATCCCCTATAGTATGACCCTATTTCTGTATTAAAAGATGGACGTGAGGATTGATGCAAACGACTTAGCACTTAAGCTTGCTCCCATGATACCTGGATCAAGTCAATTTCACCAAGGGAAGGCAAGTACTCAACAACACACGAAAACGTATCAATATTCTTTAATTAACAAAACATTCAGACACCACTTGTGTACTGCTATCACTCGATGCAGAAAAAGTATTTGTTTTGTGTGTTACTGCAGTATTTGCGCTGCATATATCCCCATCGGCAAGGGTTTTATTTTTTGGACTAATTTCAGAGGAGATACCTATATACTATGGTATGCAGCAGGGTTGCCCCTTCTTTCCTCTTTAATACATTTTCGTTTTGGAGTAATTGATTAGTTATTATAGCTCACTCTAAGTTTTAACCTGCCATGTTTGCGGATGATATCTAATTTTGTGGTTTCCTAAGGATTTACATAATCTGCTCCTTACATATATTTTATAAGGTGGATGACCTACATCTGAAACAAGTGTCTTGTGCTACTGCTTTAAAAGCTTTGGAATTTTTAATGCCAGACATATCTTTAAGGATATCTTTAAGTGCTTCATAAGTTAGAAACTATCTTATACCTTAGCCTGGGAAACAAAAAAGGTATGAGCTTTGATAGGAAGGATTGAGAGAGTATGATCTATAATACAGTATAAATACTGCATATAATGCACACACACATTTTTCAGCTAATATTTACAAAATAAATAAACAGTCCAAAAAATAACTTTAGATGAGTATCATAATGTTTCTTTTCTAAAATATGTTTCATTATCATGCAGTGGATGTCTAATGGTTGAAGAGACATCCTCTGTGCTTTCAGAAAAAAGTTGTTTTGCAAATCAGCCATCTGCTCTATGATGGAATTGTTCTGAGAAGTTATCCCAATTGGAACATTTAGGAAATGAAAACATTGTTTTAGGAGCCAGGAAACTTGAATTTGAAAAAATGTTGAGTTGACAGATGCCCTGCAAATTCCTGCTGAGGTACAGGATCATATATCGATACATCATGAAATTTACCTTGAACTGATGTAGTCAATGAAAACTATGTGAATCATTGTACAGTAGCGGTCCAATAATTCGTATTTATGTGTGAATAAATAGAGAAAATAATTTTATAATAGCATATATAACATAGATAAATATGATCAGTGAACTAACAATATGTAAAATCATGTATACAACAGTGGAAAGACGTCATAAAGGTAGAAAAGAGACATAAGTTGTGGAAAGAACAAAAAGGCCAGCTAGGAAAGTATTTGGAGGTAACAGCAAGCTTT
Source organism: Spea multiplicata (assembly GCA_009364415.1). Classification (NCBI taxonomy): domain Eukaryota; kingdom Metazoa; phylum Chordata; class Amphibia; order Anura; family Pelobatidae; genus Spea; species Spea multiplicata. The sequence continues at coordinate 12,386 of VKOC01049312.1, forward strand.
AGGGGGATGTAGTCTTGTTAAGGCCTCTGTAGATCAGGGTCAAGAGTTTAAAATTAATTCTGGATGGTGTGGAGAGAAGCAATGTGATGGGATAAGAAAATTAGCCTAGCAGCAGTGCTCATGATAGATTAGAGTGGCGAAAAGCAGATAATTGGGAAGCTGATGGAACTAATTACTATTTTGGCATTCATTTGATTAGGGAAAAGGACACATTTTTTGGTGAAAGCAGCAGGATTTGGTGACTGGACATGAGGGGTGAAGGAGAGAACAGTGTCATGTGAGGTACCAAAACCCTGAACTTGATCTGAATTCTCAGGTGTCAGGAAATGTTCCTAGTGGAGAGGTTATTGCAAAAGGTGGTACTGTCATTTCTCTACAGTTTAGCTGCAGTATAACTCTCATCTTGCCAGCATTGGGAGGCATTTGAGGTCGCAGCAGGCCGCATCATCGGCCCACAGTTTTCTCTATGGCGGTGCTTCCAGAGAGAGGGCGCCTGTAGCCCTGATGGCTGCTTTGATGCAACCTCCTGCACAGAACAACCTGGAAGAAGAAAAGGAGGAGAACCTCAGTACTTCGCTCAGTTAAAGGCAGACTGACCTGAAATGACCTGCATGTGTAAAAGGGTGGGGAGTTCACCTGCAGCCCTATAAATCTCTCACAAAACCCTCGGGTCACTGCTTGTTAGTTCCAGCTATGGTATCTGCTTCCTGATAGAAGCCATTCCCTACTCTTCCTGTTTGTGCTGTTCCTTCAGAGTTTTCTATCCTGACCTACCTGTTATTGACCCCAGCTTGCTTACTGGACAATGCAATCTGCCCTTGCCCCCCATTGTGACTTCCTCTGCTTGCTTACTACGCCTTTCCTATATCTGTTTTGTTTGTTGCTGTTGATCCAAAAGAAGGCAAAAAAACAGTTGGCTCTTTCCAATTTTGCACTAACCAGGGGAAAAAATCGTTCTTGACTTCAAAATGGCAGTCAGATTTCTCCTTGGATCAATAAGCTGTTTCCCCATAATTAAAGATTATATCCCTGAATATTATGTTTTTTCAAGTATCCATCCAGTTGCTGTTTAAACGTCTGTACAGACTCAGATAACTATTGACCCGGGCTTGCTTACTTTACCCAACCTCTGCTCTGTGACTCCACCAGCTGAATCCTGACACATATTGTTAAATCAAGCCCAATGATTTTGCTTGCTTTTAATTAGTTATGTCACTGACTGATGTATGCCAAGTGTTTCTTCTTTAAAAAAAATCATAATATGAATTTAAATGCTTAGAAGATTAATGAAAATGTCTCAACATTGTCATTCATAAGACTAAAGGAAAATATAAACTCACTGGCCACTTTATTAGGTTCACAAATAACTAATCAGCCAATCACAGCAGCAACTCAATGCATTTAGGCATGTAGACGTGGTCAAGACAACTTGCTGAAGTTCAAACCAACCATCAGAATGGGAAAGAAAGGGGTTTAAGTAACTTTGAACGTGACATCGTTGTTGGTGTATTTCAGAAACTGCTAATCTACTGGGATTTTCACACACAACCATCTCTAGGGTTCACAGAGAATGGTCTGAAAAAGAGAAAATGTGAGCAGCAGTTGTGTGGACGAAAATGCCTTATTGATGTCAGAGGTCAGAGGAGAATGGGCAGACTGGTTCAAGATGACAGAAAGACAACCTTAACTCAAATAACCACTTGTTACAACCAAAGTATGCAGAATTCCATCTCTGAACACACAACATGTTGAACCTTGAAGCAGTATGATAGACAGGCATAGTTAATGTAAGGCACCTACCTTGCAAAAGCGAGGGACGTCCTCTCCGTCTTCCAGGCAGAAACACCGGCACCGCTCACTGCTGTATGAAGCAGCCGGTCGCACGCGCGGCCGCTTCATGAATATTTATGAGGCTGACCGCCGACTGGATTCCGCTGCGTCGCTATGGCGACGGTGGACGCGGTTACATCCCCCCGGGCTATTTAAACCTCGTTCTCCCTTCTACCGGTGCTCAGTTATACTGGTGCTTCCGTATCTCGTGAGCCCCTTCGTGTTTCAAGTTGTTTTTTTCAGTTATTTCTGACCCTGGTCTGCTTAACGGCTATCGTGTATTTCCAGCATCCTGACCCTGGCTATGTTAACGGCTCTGAGTACTTCTGGCATCCTGACCCCGGCCTATCTATCACGGCTCTGTGTTAACGTTCTGGCATCCTGACCCTGGCTATCTAAACGGCTCTGTGTACGTCTGGCATCCTGACCCGGTTTCCTCAACGGCTCCTGTGTACCTCTGGCTTCCCGACCCTGGTCTACTTAACGGCTCTGTCCAGATTACCCGTGCTTAAAGCTACACCACCAAGTGCCCTGTTATCCTCTTCAGGCTCCTTGTGCGTGTCCTGTACTGAGCAAGTGTGTTCAATTCCTGCATCCCGGATTCCTCCTGGTAAGACGAACCTTACAGTTAATTTTAATAGTATTTTTTTTAATATAGTTTATTGAAAGTTTGAATAGTATAGACATGAAAATTAGACTTTATGTTTCTAATTATTTATTAGACATTGGCTTTCTACAGTTAATTTCATATTATTAAATACATATTGTCAGGACCTGCTGGGAGCGTAGAGCAGGGTGGAGAGCTAGGAGGCCAGCATGTATTCGTGGGAGTCTGAAAGGTAAGGGCCAAAGGCAAAAGCAAAAGTCAGGTAGGCGAGCCAGAAAAAGGACCACCACACATGTAGGAAGTCTCCCTTTTGGCGGTGGCATGTCCAACATTGATCCATAATGGACGGAAACATTTCATTTAAGCGTGCCGGAACTCTATACCAACAGATCATTACTTTTACAAGACAAACTATTCTCTTGATCTGCCACTGATCTTCAACTTCTATGTACAAATATTGATATTTTTTTCCACTGTATGTCCGACAAAATACATTTACAATCATGTTCCCATTCTCTAATAGTATGACTTAGTTTCCAGCCCTAAAGGAGAAATAATTGAACGTACAGTGGCTATCAATTGTTTAGGTTTAGCCATGATCAATGTTTCATATGGCGTAAGCAATTCTGAGTATTGATTCTAGTTAAACAGGGTCTCGAAATAATTTTGTAGCTGTATATCCTGCCTCACATGTCCCAGTCTAGTATATCCAGTCTCACGAGAGACCAGACCTCCCAGGCTGGAAGATGACACTCCTAGCGGGAAAGGGTGAGGGGTTTTCAATCAAACCCTCCATTCTCCTTGTCTCCTTTCATATTTTTATCATAGGTAGAACTGTAGGGTGGTCGTTTTTCTCCATTATTCTCTGTGTTGGAGATAATCAAGCAGCAGATGGAACCGGTACTGCAAGCCCCCCTGCTCAAATGTAACCCATTGTTTTAAGACCGGGCGAGACCACTCCACTATCCTTGCCAGGCGTACAGCTCTGTAATAGTTTCTAGGTCTGGTGGGGCCAGCCCTCCTAGGTGTCTTAGTCTTATCAAATATCTATAACCCAGCCTTGTTGCCTTACCACTCCAAATGTACTTGACACTCTTCATTTCCTTAAAGAAATCTTTTGGAACAATAACTGGGAGAGTCTGCAGGAAATAATGGGCCTTCGGTAGCACATTCATGCGAACCAATTCTCCCGAACCATGAGATTTGTTTTTTTGACCACCTTTCAATGACTTGTTTAATATCTTTTATAAAATGGATGAAATTCAGAGCATATATATTAGGCTTAGATTATTAGGTATCTTTATCCCTGAATACTTTATGGAGCAAGGGGACCACTGAAAATAATACATGCAATACTTCTGATTTATTAACATTGACCTTAAAGTTAGATATTTTAAAATAAATCTGTATTTCTTTTAGAGATATGTGTACACCGGACACAATTAACAAAATATCATCTGCAAAGACAGATGCCATATACCGGCAGGGGCCCAGCTCCAACCCCCTAATGTTTGGGTTATCTCTTAATGCACCCAAAAAAGTTTCCAAGATCAATACAAAAAGGAGTGATGGTGGGCAACCTTATCTGGTGCCATAAGACAGGGTGAACTGGTCCAGCAGAGTCCCATTAACCCGTATTCTTGCTAATGGTATGTGGTATAGTGAGTCAATCCACTTCCTCATTTTAGGGCCTATACCAAGATGTTTAAGGACATCCCTCAGACAAAAGAATTGTTTTGTTGAGCAAAATGTATTAGATTAAGGATCTTGGTGGTTTTGTACCTGGCATCACCACTTTTTTGTCTTTCTGTTTTTTTGTGGAGATATGTGTTCAAATATTTTGTCATTTTTGATACTTTCTATTCCAGATGGCCCCCCTTCAAGGTTATATACTTTGTTATAATAAGAGGAAAAAACTTCAGCAATCTTATCTTAGAGATAAAAGATGATGGCAGAGAGAGCGAGACATGTTTTTTAGCCCCTGAATTTCATTATGGAATTTAAAAAGCCACCAAATGTCCCCTGAAGGCGAACTAGTAAGAAAATGAAATGCGTCTGAAATGAGTTTGGACCTCTTGCACATAATATCTATCTGTTCTTGAAATTGACCAAAAAATATGTGATTGAGGTGATTGGCATTAAGGTATACAGCCCATTTTAATATTTTTTGTTTCATTTCATTAATGTAAATTAAATGCCCATTGATAGATACACTAAAGTTTGCTACCTTTCTAGTAAAAAACCCAAGACTAAAGAAATCAATAATAAGTACATGTCCTATTTATTTAATCACAAAGTTTAAAATAAGTAATACTTAACACAAATAATGAACAAAGTATTTAATTAACCCTGTTTAAAACAATTCTGTAGTAAAAGGTGCTCAGTGTGTTTTGTGGGGAAAAACTAAAGTAAAAATAAAAACCTCATCTTGGTCATGTAATTGGTGACAGCAACAAAAAAGTCCTGACACTTTGGAAGCTATTCAGCAGTAGTTATTGGCAAAGCTATCAATTAAGTAAAAGACAGGATGTCTAGACATTTAGCCTTTACTTAACAGGAAGGTGATAAGTATAAACAAACTTCCAAAACACAAGCTATTATTAATATAGAAATTTCCAGTAAATGATGTAAAACACAATATATTTATCACAGTGCATCATTTTAAACACCTACAAGATATTTTTGATAATAGACTGCAAGAAAGCAAATAATTGATTTATTATGTTGATTCACAGACACAATCACAGTTGTACAATATCAATGACTAAATAGTCAATGTATGGCTACATAAGAGTATGTCTGAACAAGAGACTGAGAAGCTTACCATCTAATTCAATTTAATGAGCCAATGACGCATCCTATTTACCAACCTTACTGACTTTATTTCCATGGCCAACATTGTGTAACTCTATACCTGTTAGTGATGTCCGGATCATAACCGAATCGCCCATTTGATCCGATTCTTTTCAGTGATCCGGATGAATCGGTTCAGTAGACTGAACGATTCATTTGTAGCAGTTCAGTGAATCATTCAGTTGTAACCTGATTCTAGAGTGAGTCATCTGCAGAGCACTCAGACACAGACAGAGGAACGATGACTCATAGAGTCAGAGAGTCGTTCAAAGATTCGAATGATTCAAAGATTCGAATGATTCGAATTATTCAAAAGATTCGAATCTTACAGGAATCCGGATCTTACAGAGATTCGAATTTTACAGAGATTCAAATCATTCAGAGAATATCACTGATACGATACTGATACCATACTTTTATAAATAAATACATTAATAATCTTCACTGCCCCCAGGATTTAGATTCTCCTTAGTTTGCCCCCCTTACCTCTAACTGCACCTTAAGTTAACTTAAGGCCCCATTAACATAAATGTCTCTAAATTAACCCTAACACCCCATCAACCACCCCTAAATTAACTCTTAGCATCCCATCAACTATTACTCCCCCTAAATTAACCCTAAATACCACCATCAATCCATAAACTGCCCCTAAATTAAACCCTAAATACCCATCAACCATAACTGCCCCTAAATTAACCCTAAATACCCCATTAACCATGGGCAGTTATGGTTGATGGGGTGTTTAGGGTTTTTTAAACTAGACATCCCATGGATATTTAAATTCTTTCCATGACAGGATTTTTGGGAAGATACAGTGCAAAGTTTAGCAGTTGCTCATAAAAATAAACTTTTTTGTTATATTTTGGATGGATGGTTCCCCTGATGGTGAAATTACTGCATAATTGTGATTTTGTATGTTTTTCTATTTTTTTTTTCTATTTTGCTAATCACATTGTGATTAGAAAGCTGGGCTCCATTGACTTGCTTGGTTGAATGCAGTACTTGTACTCTCTGGAGAGACGCTCTTGCTAACATGTTTATTTTTTAATGTGAGCTACCATCTTGTGAGGCAAAATCTCTCACAATGGTGCTCTTTGACTACTCTCTGGAGCAGTCACTGTACATCTTGAGTTGGATTTTCACTATTGCGGCATTGCAGCAACACCGTTTAAGCAAAGAAGCTTATTTAATGCAATAATGTACCAGGCATTGTATATATATATTTATGTGTAAGCTATAAGAGTGGGCATGCATGTACAGTAGGTAGACAATGCAAAAAAGCAGGAGGAAATGCAAGCAGAATGCCTGGTTGTATAGGGAGAGGTATTAGCAGTAGAAAGAGGGAAGTGCTCATGCCGTTGTACAGATCACTGGTGAGACCTCACTTGGAGTATTGTGTACAGTACTGGAGACCGTATCTCCAGAAGGATATAGATATGTTGGAGAAAGTGCAGAGAATGGCTTCTAAAATGGTTCATGGATTACAGGATAAAACTTACCAGGAAAGGTTAAAAGATATATATATATTTATATATAGATAGCCTGAAAGAAAGACGTGATAGGGGGGATATGATAGAAACATTTAAATACTTAAAGAGAATTAACAATATAAAGGAAGAGAGTTTATTTAAAAGGAGAAATACTACCACAATAAGAGGGCATAGTCTCAAAGGTTTAAAGGTAACATCAGGAAATAATACTTTACGGAAAGGGCAGTGGATGCATGGAATAGCCTTCCATAAGAAGTGGTAGATGTTAATGCAGTGAAGACATTTCAGCAAACATGAGATATTCATAACGCTAAGCTAGGTATAGGATAAGGCCAGGTACTAAGGTACTCAGAGGTTGGGCAGACTAGATGAGCCTAATGGTTCTTATCTGCTGTCACTTTCTATGTTTCTGTGTATCTATGTTTCTCTTTGGTCTTGGCCATGGTGGAGAGTTTGGAATCTGATTGATTGCTTCTGTGGACAGGTGTTTTTTATACAGGTAACCTAGAGGGGATTAGGAGCAGTCCATTTAGGAGAGCTTGTTACCTGTATAAAAGATACCTGGGAGACAGACATCTTGCTGATTGATAGGAGATCAAATACTTATTTCACTGACTAAAATGCAAATCAATTTATAACTTATTTGAAATGCGCTATTCTGGATTTTTTTGTTGTTATTCTGTAAACCTACCATTAAAATTATAGATTGACCATGTCTTTGTCAGTGGGCAAGTGTACAAAATCAGCAGTGTTGATCAGAGTGGTGTGCGTATGTAAATGTAAGTGTATGGTGTTAGAGTGACTGTGTGTGTGTATGTGTAATAGATGCGTACAAATTCTTTCAGTCCCACTTTCTGAACATCCCTACCGTCTCTGCCAAACCGTCTTTGTCAGTCTTTGGTCATCTTGCAGGAACCGCACGTTTGAGATCTCCTCAGAGTGAGTCGATGATACTAAGGTCAGGGGGCTGTAATGGCCACTCCAGAATCTTTACCCTTTTCTGCTGTAACCACTGGAGGGTCAACTTGGCCTTTAGAGCTCAAACACACCCAAAACATCAGTGAGCCACCACCATGCTTCATAGTGGGGATGGTATTCTTTTCCTATAGAATGACCCCTTTCCAAACATAGCGCTTATGGTTGTGACCATAAAGCTCTATTTTTGCTTTTGTCATTCCAAATTAAAGTGTGCCAGAAGCTGTGAGGCGTGTCAAGGTGTTGTCGGGCATTTTGTAACTGTGCTTTTTTGTGTCATTTGCTCAGCAAAAGTTTCTTTCTGGCAACACATGAGCTTCGACCATGCAGCTCATTTTTGCTCAAGTGTTGTTATATAGTTCTCCTTGAAACAACCAGAGTAGCCTGTATTTCCTCTGAGGTTACATGTGGGTTTTTCTTTGTATCCCGGACAATTCTTCTGGTAGTTGTGGCAGAAATCTTTCTTGGTCTGGCTGACCTTGGCTTGGTATCAAGCAGCCATTTTCAAGGCTTTGGATATCTTTTTATATCTTTTTCCATCTTTATAAAGTTCCATTACCCTGTTACAAAAGTCTTTTAACAGTTCATTTCTGCTACCCATGGCTTAGTATCGAGTCTGCTCAGTGCATCCATGTGAGAGGTAACAAACTCATTGACAATTTATACACAGACACTAATTTAAAAACATTCAAGGGTATGTAAACTTGTGATCAGGGTCATTTTGGTGATATCTGTTATTATTATGATTAAAAGAAGAGCCAAACAAGTATGTGATTATAAATAGCTTAATATGATCACTAGCCTTAAAGAAAAGACTGGGTTTTTTTCCATTTTCAAAATCAATGCCACAATTTCTGACAGGGTATGCAAACTTTTGAGCACAACTGTATCTATTTTACAAAGTCAAAAGTTACGATATTTTTGTTCAATTCAGTCTTTTCGGTATTGGGCAACTTACAGTTGTGTAATATAGAGTGTCTTGAAAACTGATTGGTACAAAAGTGGAAGATTTGGAACTATAATTAATAACAATTACTGCTAATGACTAATTAACAAGTTTGAAGAAGCTGTTATTTCACTTTTGTGAAATAAGTGGCACCATCTATTTCCTTGCTTCAAAATATACCCCATATTATGTCATAAGCGGTGATTCGGAGACACAGCCACTTAGCAGAAGAAATACATCAGCACAACACATGTACCAGTTGAAGCTTATGCTTTTGTTATGGACAGCTTCCTTGTTGTAGAGTAATGTGCACTCTTATGATCATTATTTGCTTCCATATAAGAATTTTAAACAAAAATATGATACACTATGAATATTACCACTTTAAGAATGAAATAAACTAATCTCAGATAAGAAGCCTTTTTAAATGAGGATAATATTACTGACACAAAGCAATTGGAACTCATAGGACTATCTATAGTTAAAATATTTTATCTTGGGAAAAATTCTTGTTAAAAATTCTCATTAATAATATTAATTGACTGTAACTGAGTCAAAGAAACAGAGGTAATATAGTTTGCAGATAAGAAATACTGCCATAACCATGCGTTGAAAAGAAATTCAGTTAAAAACTAAAAAAACTTTCCGGTTAAGCTGATCATTTAAACTAATAAATAGTTCATTTTCAAACAAGAGAATCAATTAATCACTGTAATTAATCTATGTAAAACAGCATCCTCAAATTTCCATAAATTGTTAATAGAGAAAGTTTTTAAATCTTAAACTTTACTGCAGCTCTGTTCCACCACGTTGTGATATCTACAGTATGAAAAATTACAACCAACTTCTATTGCCTATATGATCAATGTTTGTGAGCAAAACCTTGGAAACTGCATTTTCATCAGTTTTATTATTTATAATAGTTGTGAAAAATTGCAAAATGTGTCAGTTACATGGAATGTTTTTTTTTGCTCTTTGTTATCTAGTCAAGTATTTCAACTCCTTTTTCTTAAATGTTACACTTTCACTTTTACCAGATAAGATTTGAATAATTCCTAATGTAAAAAAACAACCTGATACAAAGGAAGGTGCTAAAACACGTTAAGGGTTAAGGGTTAATTCGACTGACCAGACATGACAGAGGTTGCATATTAACACTTGCAAAACAGTTTGTTTATTCAGTAAAATGTGAGTGAGATTTTTTTGCGAGTGTAAAGGCAAGGGAATTGAAACCAAATTGAATCTTGCATGTCTTCATCTAAAACTCACAAAGTTTTTACTAAACATTAAGTACCCTGGCCCCTAATACATTAAATAAATAAATAATGACATTTTAAAAATGAAATGAGGAGGGAGACAAGGATTGTGAAGTGGGTCAGGAGGTAGTTTTAAATCAACCTGGGGGGAGATGGTGCCTATATACTATACACCCCCCTTACCCCAATAGGGATTTTATTCAATTACCCAAAAAGATTAATTGGCCGCAAGTCTACATGGGAGACTTAGACAGGGAAACACCACCATTAAAATGATCGAAACGATCATTATTTACCTTTTTAGAACCCATCCAGCAATGATCAGTAGAGCCATCAATCCTCATTAGTGACCCAAGGACATGGGCCCCCAAAAAATAAAATACAAAATAAACAATTTTGCCAAACACAAAATGGAAAAAAATTATGAGTTTGCTGTTATAAACTTTGCTAACCCACAGCCTCTTGCAGTTTAGTAATTAGATATTATAAAGAAATCAGGAGCAGAGTTCTCCCAATTTTGGGCATGTATGTATTATGATAAAACAGATTATCAAGGATCATAATCTGAAGCTATTTGAAACTATTATGTAATTATTATTTTGACAGTGCTGAAAAAAGAAAGCTATATAATATGATTGTAGACATAATAGTGTTGATTCAGTCACTGACTAAAGTGTTATTTGCAACAGTAGTGGGGGACAAATCTGCAGTAAGCAATTCAATGGTCAGACTAAACCACATAAAGTAAAATCATTATACATTTAACTGCATGGACACACAGAAAATGCTACATTTAAACCATTAAAAACCCCATGCCCTGAAAGCAATTTAATGAGGTAAATTGTTTATAGGAGCACTGAAAAGGATACATTTTTGCACGTTCATTTCAGATGATTAAATGTCTTCTCTAACCTGCACTAGACCAGACTAAACTAAATTTATGCACCACACAAGAAGGAAATAAACATACTATGCATGCACAGTTCAGTAAAAATACACCACATTTAAACCTCTCAATGCTGACATGAGATAAATGTTTCTAATTTGAATTGGCTGAGATCCCCGAATTAATTCGGGGATCGCAGCCAACTAATTGAGAGGTCACTTATTAAATTGGTTTAAATCCTAGAATAATTCCGGGATCTCAGTCAACTCAAATTAGAAATGAGTATTGCGTCTGATTCATGTTGATTTAATACATGGTTAAGCTATTTAATCTCTTGTATATTGTAATATTTTCAAATTTGGTATTCTGAGTCTCTAACTTCAATTGTAGTAAAAATTCACAGGGTGCTCAGCAATGTGAATAAATCAGTTTTACAGTTTTATTTCCACACAAGTGGCAGCGTTTCAACCCAATAGGGTTTTTCTCAAGCCATAAAAGTGCAATACAAATGTCAGTTCTTATATACAATATATATCAATCTCAATTAACAATCATGTGTAAAAGAAAAACGTGGATGAGTTTAGTGTGGAAGAACTGGAGTAGCCTACAAACAGCCCTGACCTCAAACCGAATACCTTTGGGATAAACTGGGACAGAGATTGCGAGCCAAGCCTTCTCATCCAACTTCAGTGCCTGACTTTACCAATGCACTACTGGATGAATGGGCAAACATTCTTACAGAAGCACTCCAAAATCTTGTGGAAAGCTTTCCCAGAAGAGTGGAAGCTGTTATGGCTACAAATTGGGGACCAACTACATATTAATGTCTAGAGCAATTTCACTACCATGGAGCATCTGATCTGTGTGAGTAGCTTAACTTTATATAGGTTAAACAAATGCAATATCAAAATGGAAAGTAAACCCATGGTAGACCCAGAGATTTCTTTAGACACCTATCTGTGATATAATGAAAGGGCTTTACAGTCCTAAATTCAATGGCTTGTGCAAATTCTCTTAATATCCCACAATCCACACTGGGCTGGCAGAGTGTTCTCATCTTAATTTACCACCCCTATCTCATTTGGATATGAGACTTATGCCCTTATAGATATATTTGCTCATCCAGATGTACTTATGGACATGTTTTTTATTTGTACTCTGTGGGTTGATGATTTTATCTTTCTACTCTGTTAACGATTCAGGTTCAAATCTCTCCTTACTTTTCTCTATTGAACCTCCTCATTACTTTCCCCTTTCCTTGTCGATGGTTGAGCATCTCTTTAGCAGACATATGAGGTTTACATAAACACATAGAATATGTTTTAACCCCTTAAGGACAATACTGTTTCTTACTCGTAGTATATTGTAGGACAATGGCTCTTTTAGCATTTTTCAGTGTTGCTGTTTAGCTGTAATTTTCTTTCTCATTTCGTGCTCCCACACATATTATATATTGGTTTTTTTCAGGGCTTTCTTTAGATACCACTATTTTTATCATATCATCTAATTTACTATAGAAAATTACTTTTTCTCACTTTTTAAACAAAATACTTTTACTCATCTGCAAAAAAACTAATAAAAACAACCTGCTAAATGGATACTATTTGTCCTGAATTTAGAAATACCCAATGTGTTTTCTGCACGTTATGGCAATAAGTACCAGTAGTGGTTTGCTATTTCAAAACCATTTTTTCCCCAAAGCTGGTCATTCTGCCCCATGTGCTATTTCAGGTATCTTTGAAGCTGGGCAATGAAATTTAACCATATTTTTAAAAACTAGACACCCCAAGGTATTTCAAATGCTGGAATTTTAACAATTTCCATGCACTAGTTCTACCAGCAGCCTTTGTCAAACTTTATGGTAGTAATTTTTTTTTTCACACACGTACTCCAGGTAAAAATGTACAGCTCCTGGTATATTTTACTGCCAAACACCCCAATATGTGTTCAGCAACATCTCCTGAGCGTAGTGATACCCCACATGCATTGGTTTGTTAGGTTGTTTGGGGACTAAAAGGCCCTTTTTGAGAGGTGTACATTTTTTAAATTGGAATTTTGACATGTCAAAAAGTCTGCCCACATATCCTATTTCGGGTATCTTTGAAGCCAGCCAATACAATTTACCCCATCAAACCAAATATTTTTGACAACTAGACACCCCAAGGTATTTGAAATGCTTTTATTTTTTTTAAACCCTTTCCATGCACTAATTTTCAAACCAGCCTTTGTCAAACTTTATGGTAGTATTTTTTTTTTTGTATTTTTTCACAAACGTTGTACTTCAGGTATAAATGTACCGCTCCTGGTAAATGTCCGTGTCAAACACCCCAATATGCGTTCAGCAACATCTCCTGAGCACAGTGATACCCCACGTGCATGGGTTTGTTGGGTTATTTGGGAGGTAAAAGGCCACCTATGTCCCATATTTGGGACATCTTTGAAACCAGCCAATTCAATTTACCCCATCAAATCATACATTTCATACATAATGCCAATATTTTAACTCTTTCCATGCGAGAATTTTTGTGAAGATAAAGAATTGTAGGACTCATTAACAACTTTTTTTTTTTGTGACAGTGGGGATTTTTACATGTGACCATATTTTGTAATTTTTTTTTTGAACTAATCACCCTGATTAGTGAGCTGGGCTCCATTGACCTTCAATGGTTGCATGCAGTACCTGCATTCAACCTGCAGGAGGAGCTTGAGAGGAGCAAAGATGGTATAAGCACTGGGTACAAAGATGGCACAGGTAGCGTGTTTATGGGACAAATATGGTGTATGCTTGGCTGTTTGGGGACAATGTTGCCTCATGCTGGGCTGTTTGGTGACAAAGATAGCACATCCTATGTATGTGTAATTTGGGTGCTGGTCAGGTTCTATGTGGGCAATGTGGATTGAGGGGTAGCTTTGGGGTGTGCAACCTGTGATCTATGCCTGTAATTTAGAATGTTTTATCTTTAATGCCGAGTTTATATGTGAATTCCAATTGATATATACCTGCAAAGCTGGGTTTTGTGTTATTTTGTGGATCTGTATCTGCTATGTTTCCATACATTATTTATGTTTACCTGCAAATATAGGATTTGTATGTCTTATTCAGTTGAAATGCGTTTCAAGTGTTGTTTTTTGATCTCTATATCTCAAGTGCTGAATTTACAATGTGATTTCCATTGCGATCTATAGGCATGCTGGTTTGTTGTGTTCGGTTGAGCTAATACCTGCAAGCTATGTTTCATAACATTGGAAGGTTTTTTGTCTTATTCAGTTGCATGTGTTGTTTATTTATCTATAGCTAGAACAAGCTGAGCAGCAAGTAAAGAGAGGATGTGGTTTAGTGAATACGTGGACATAAGGGATGCGGGGATGATTACAGTGGATAGGACCTCTCAATGTCAAGGTGCAGAGGACTGACTCTCACAGTCTTCCCCTGATCTGCAGTCAGTGTGGCAAATATATATTTTTTTGGTGTGGTAGCAGAGGGAGCGATTGCATGCTAGGGAGCATGGAGCGGGGCCCAAGGAAATGCTTGGGTAGGATCCAATTCTTTCACAAAAAAATATATTGGCAACAGAGTCTAATATTTATATATATATATTGGCTGCAGGGGCTGATGGGCTGATATTTATAATTTGTCAGCAGGGACTAATATTTATATGTATCGGCAGTAGGGGCTAATATTAATATATATCGGCAGCAGGGTCTAATATTAAAGAATGAAAAATAACTGCCAGTTCATCTGTTATTTTTAAATAATATTTCAATTATAGTCTTTGCTTAAAGAGATAAGTACATATTATGTAGTTAAAAATGCATGTCTAACGCACATATATTATTTTATAGTAGCGTTTTATAATTTCCTCCCTACTTTTGTCCCTGTCCCCCTATGTGCCCACCCTAAATATGAAAGCTGGAGATGCCACTGGATATACCCACTCAACTTACACATCCTTATTATTTTTATTTATTTATTTGAAACCATAGAAACATGCAAAAATTAATTGTGAGTGCTAGTGTGTAAAAACCTTTGGGGGGGAGTTGTTGCTTTTTTGTTTTTTAGCAATTTTCTTAGAATTTGGAATTTGGGATAGTGAATAGCGGCAGTGTGGTTATACTTTTTATACATTTTCGACTTCCTACTACTTATTCTATTGGACCTCTCCGGGGCCTTTGACATAGTTGACCACCCCCTTCTCCTAAAATGCCTCCATGCTCATAGCATCGATGATACAGCTCTTTCTTGGCTCAAATATTTCCTCTTTTACCGTATTTTTATATGCTCATTCACTGAAACTTTTTCCTCTCCCCTACCGCTATCTAAAGGTGTTCCTCTGGGCTCAGTTCTTTGGCCTCTACTATTCTCCATCTAAACTTCTTCCCTCTGACAACTGGTCCACTCCCTTGTGATATCCTTGTGGTCTCCCCCTCTCCCGTCTTTCTTCACTCCAATTCATCCTTAACACTACAGCTAGAGTAATCTGTCACGATCACCGTTCCTCATCTGCTGTTCCGCTATTCCATTCACTCCATTGGCTCTCCATACCCTTCTGACCTACAGAGCCCTTAAGAACTCTGTACCATGTATAGCTTTACCCTCCTGTCCAAATAAACCCCTAACTGCTCCATATATTAAGATATGGGTTATATATATATGCAAGGTTATAGTCCAGATGCCGCATTAGCCGCGTAACTCAGGACCACACCTGGAGAGTACCCAGGTGTGATCACGGAACCAGGGCTTCAAAGGACTTTTAACCTCTTCTTTAGTTGTGTTTACCTGTTTTGGCTGTGCCCAGGAGTGTAATCACAGCATTTTGTCCCCCATACCTATTGACTCTATTTCTCTTGCCCTGTACCTGACTGGGCCTAGATTTCAGTCAGCTACATCACCAGTGCGGCTCCATTTCGACAAAGTCCCGCTTCATCTCCCGAGCAATAGTTCTGTCTAGTGCTGAGAAGGTTAATCTCTGAAGTCTCAGGAAGGAAGCAACAATCTGGCTGGTGTACCCAGTTGGGGTACAGGACCTCCCGTCACAGTGATCATCTGGGATTATATATCTTTGATTTTTAATTTAATTCTTAATTAGGTAAAGCTATTTTCATGCCTGGATTTTTTTATTTATCCTAAATGTAATATGACAAAAAAAGATTAAGATTTCAGCCTTTACATTTTACAGGAAAAAGAGTAGAATACAGCAGATGGACATGGATCTAATGCACTACCATAGAAACATAGATTCTATGTTTCAACGTTGAGTATGGTATCTAAATATAATATATACTTCTATAAAATAGAATGATATGGGAGAAAGATGTAATGATTATGACAGCTTATTATACTGTGTCAAATATTGAAAAGCTCTTCCTCTGTTATAGCGGTGAACAAAAAAATAAGATAAGTTTCATAAAGACACACTTTGTCATTAAAATGTTTTATTTATAGGAGTAGGGATCCCTTGTCAACATTATCTTATACTGCTTAACTAGTTATAAACTGACAGTTTAGCTATGTTTGTGCTATCCAACAATTTTCTACAGACACTTGTCCAAAGATCTTACACTTTCTATTCCAAAATACATAGCGTGTCTAGTTAGCCGAGACCTGTCTTTCTGTTCATCTATCTACTTTGTCTTTTAGCCTCTAGTCTTATATCTACTGACATTTGAAGGACACAATGATAAATGCTAAAAATCCATCTTTTTGACAATCATGAACTGAAAATAATTAGGCACATTAATTATCACATCAAATAGCACACACATGTCAATTAGTCAATACAATGACAAGGTTGAAATACAAGTTATTTTTTCTGTTAATCTGTTACAATTAGCAATATCATAACATAAAACAACCAGCAGAAAAGAGGCAGCACTTTTTTTGACATAGGAGGGGGCAATCCATGAAGATGCTTCCTTGTTCAAAGTCTATATTGAGAAGGAGACATCTAAAGCCAACAGAAATGTTGGTACAGGCACTAGAAAGCTGCTATCATGTTTTATAGCGGTAGTCTCAATATATACTCGTGGGGTTACGATAAGAATTGTGTTTGAATTGTTTTGCATTTTATATTAAAAAAAAAAAAAATTGTCCAGAATATTAATATAATATATAATGCATAATAAATAACATATGTTATTACTATGGTTATTTTATACCTAGTAGCATGCAGCAACTCTAGAAACATTATCATTAATATGTCCAGTCTCATACATTAGGTTACCTTAATGGCACTCTTTTATCATGTAGCATAAACCACTTTATAATTTCCCTGTGTGTGATTTATATTTTATAAAGGTAAAAAGTAATTTTTGGTTGTTAAATTATTATAGATAATTGGATACATCCATTCAGTAAACTGAAAATAGATTATAACATAAGTCTAATTGTATTTGTAGTAATTTTAAATCATGAAATGATAAAATTATATAATTTTAAAAATCAGCATTATGGAAGAAGAGTAAAGCTGTAAAAAAGTTAAGATTCACTGCGATTA
>VKOC01049314.1:0-15315 GCA_009364415.1 Spea multiplicata
GTTAGAGGTCCTCTTAGACACCTCTTGAACGTGCTATTAATGCCAGTGATGTCACAATGACATCACTTAGCTCATATTTATTTTTTTTCCCCTCAGTTGTGTTTTTCAGCATGGGAGGGGGGTGAGAAACATCCAATAAGGGCAGGACGTACCGGTACGTCCATAGGGGATTTTTGGGATGCGTTTTGTGGACATACCGATACGTCCATAGGGGGCTGAAGGGGTTAATGGGTTAACGTGCATTGGTCGGCTTCAAAGATACCTAAAATAGCACATGGGGAAGAATTACTAGATTTCAGGAAAAAATGGTTTTGAAATAGCAAAACGCTACTTGTAATTATTTCCCAATAACTTACAGAAAAAAGCAAAAAAAAACATAAAACATTGGGCATTTCTAAACTCAGGACAAATAGTAGAATCGATTTAGCAGGTTTTTTCATTAGCTTTTTGGTGCCGTAAAAAATAATTTGCCAAAAATAAAAGTAAGAAAGTCCCTTTTTAACAAAAAACACCATATTTTATTATTAATAGTAAATTGGATGATATGATAAAAATAATTTTGTCTGACTGGGGGGATGGGAAGATGACGTGATACGCACGTTCTCCTTCGTTTCCGCCCTGGATACGTGAAGGGGAGGGGGGAGCGTGGATGAGTTAACCGCGATTGAGACCGGGCCCTGGCTCCCGAATCGGTGTGGGGATTGCAGCTACTACATCTGCTTTCCCGTGGCGCCGCATCGTATTGTGCCGCACCGGCTCTGACGGTCCCGTCGCCACTGATGGCCTTATTGCTCCCGGTTTTGCTGCCGCTGACGCTCTTGCTGCTGCCGCCGCCGCTCTTGCTGCTGCCGCCGGTTCTGCTGCCACCAACGATCTCGCAGCTGCTGACGCTTCTATTGCCGCTGGTGACCTCGTTGCAGCTGACGCTGCCGGTGTTCGGACCGTGCCCCCCTTGAGCTCCCTTTGACCCGATGATCCTTTTGACCTGGCTCTTCAGATGAGGAGAGCTGGGATGATTGACTGCTACAGCACGCAGTGAAGCTGCGTATATCACCGACTGGCTGCCGTTACGGCCGCCTCAGACGGATCCCGGATCTCACTGGGAGGCAGATGAGGAGGGGTGGATCCGGACGATTGTTGTTCCCGGGCAAAGAACCGGGAGAAATTAAGTTGACCTGGCTGGAGTAAACCGTTATAGATTGGTCACGTGGTAAACCTGTTTCAAGGCCGATTAAATGATCAAAACGCCGTCTGGATCAGTATGAATTATTACCATATAAGAAATTTGTGCATGAGAAATACCTGGAAGAAGCAAAAAGTGGTGAGAACTTAAAATGATTTATCTTTTCTATATAAAAATTATCTTTTTCTGTATGTTTACTACCACATGACACTAAGAGTAATGACTTTGCTACTATACAAGAAATTTATCTAGGAGAAATATTTGGAAGAAGCAAAAGGTTGAAAATACTTATTTTTATACAAAAATCAACTTTTCCATAAATCCATTACTATATGATACTATGAGTAATGATTTTAACACATTATATATAATATATTTTGGTTTATGAAAAGGAGACCTATGGGGCCTGGAGGCTCTTTCATTTAATATAATATACAGCGTAAAAAAATATTTTGGAAGAAGAAGGGCTCGTATCTTGAAAAGATTCAAGTTATTAAATTTCAAATAAAACCACAAGATATCTGATATTAAGAGACATAATGCCTCCAAAAAGGATAAGGAAAAAGAAAAGACTAAAAATAAATCAATAAGCTTTTTTTCGTCTCCTAAGTTGGCGACATCTCAGAATGACTCTAATAGACCTCATCAGAGTATTTATAGAGAATCAACTCTGACTAGAAATCTTGAAGTACCACAGATGGAACCTTCTATTCGCTCTTTGCACATGCCACAACAAGAAATTACTCAGGAGTTTATAAAAGATTTAATGGAACAATACTACAAAAAATTAAACAAGATTTAGAAGATAATATGACCCAGATAAGATCAGAAGTTCATCATATATCAGAAATAATAGCTAAACAAGAGACAATTATCATCAATATGCAGGAAG
The DNA here is from genome assembly GCA_009364415.1 of Spea multiplicata. Lineage (NCBI taxonomy): Eukaryota > Metazoa > Chordata > Amphibia > Anura > Pelobatidae > Spea > Spea multiplicata. Next base: position 2,076 of record VKOC01049314.1, read on the forward strand.
AGAATAAGAATCTACAATTTGCAAATACTATACTAGAGAATAAAGTCAAAGACCTGGAAACAAACATCACAAATATACAAGATCGTTTCCATAGAAAGAACCTCAGACTGAGGGGCATACCAGAAAATGTGCAGAACCAGTCTTTGGAACAATTTTTGAAAGACTTTTTTTCGTCTATTATTTCACCCCAGGAATTAGGTCCATACCCTTTTGAACGATTTTACAGACTACGGAAAACTTTGAATACAACATATCCGTCTGATGTCATCGTGAGATTTTCTTTATATTATACCAAAAATATAATAATGCAAGAACTGAAAAAATCTAAGATACAATTGGATCAGTACAAGAATATACAAGTCTTTCCAGATCTTTCTTAGTCTACGAGAACAGCAAGGAGAACTTTTCAAGATCCCACTCAAATTTTAAGATCTAAAAACGTGAACTACAGATGGGGGTACCCCACTGCACTTATTATAAAATATAAAGATAATGTATATTAGTTTAAAGACAAGGTTTCAGCTAGGGATAAAATGATTCTTTGGGGTATGATATTATATAGTGCATTTGCCAACACCCATTACACATTGATCACATATAGTAGTACAAATTGAGGAATATACACACCGGATAATTATAGATACACAGAAAATGATCCACATATTTAGCAATTACACTAAGTCCTCCTAATAGTAGCACATAACTAATACGCAGTAGTTAAGAAGGACATACACATAGGATAAAGATAAACATTCCTATATATTTACTTTTTTTTAAATTTTCATTCTTTATTAAATTTTTTTACAAAACTGTCAAAAAGGACAAAAAACAGAGAAATACATATAATGCATTGAAGTAATAACATAACAAATTGTACATGCACATTCATACATGAATATTTATTATATTTCATTAGGTCACATAGCATTAAAAATTATTTTAAATATTCAAACGCTCAGTGTTTCCTTGGAGAAAGGGGGAAGATCATAAATTAACGGGGCCAAAATAGATCTAATAAGAAGGCCACCGGAGCAGTGCTGTGGTTATATAAATGCACAGGGAGTTTTTAGTCAGTTATCTGAAGCCATTTCTGCCAAATGGAATCATACCTCTCGCTTGAATTAGCTTCTTTGAGAAAAAAAATGTCTCTACATTACTTTGTAGATTTATTTGCATTTTAATTTCTTGCCAGCTAGGTATATCCTGATTTCTCCAATGTCTAGCAAGACAAATTTTAAACGCCAAAAGTATATTAACCCATAAGGTCCGATCATTACTGTTAATATCTGGAAACTCTAAATGAAACAAAAACCTTTGAGGGGAAAGTTCCAAATGAGATCCAAACAATTTCAAATAAAGCTCAGATATTTTTATCTTGAGCTGAGTTAGCTTTTGACACTCCCACCAAATGTGTTTGTGCAATCCTGTTTCAATTTGACACCTCCAACATCTATCTCTGTTATTTGGTTGGAATTTAACTATACGTGACCATGTACCATCTATGTGTAAGTTTTAAAAAAAAGTTCTTGAAGGTTTATGCAATGGGTTGATTTTTTAGTAAATTGCCATGTTTTATGCCAAGATTGTAAGGGGATAAAAATTCCCAATTCTTTCTCCCATTGTTTATGTGCTTTAGATTTATCAAAAATCTTATTGTCTTTAAAAAATTTCAAGATCTTGGACAATGTTCCACTAGCAGTACAAGAAGAGATAAATTTCAACCATGGGTTATAGTCAGGTGGTGGGTTTGATGTTAAAAAGTACTTAAGTACTTAAGATATATTTAAAGATTTCTCCTGACGATAGTGTATATTTATCAGTCAGGAAAGAAAAGAAAGCCAATTGTCCTTCTAAATAAAGGTCACTTATCTTCTCGATTCCTGACGTTTTCCAATTATCCAAAAGAAGGTCAGGTATATAAAATGGTAGTACCTCCAGAGGACATTTTTTTGTAAATGGAATCCCTGTTTCAATTTTTTTTTAATTCTATAAAAAGAAGATAGAATATCTGCAGTTATTAAACTAGAAAAATGTTTCTTCTTAAATTGGGATTGAGGTAACCAAAAGAGTAAAAAAGGATCGAGATTTTTAAAATTATATTTCTCTAATTTATACCAACCCAAGGTATTTTTCTCTTTTGTAGTACCCCAAGCCATTATAAATGCTACTTGAGAGGCTTCATATAGTTCCTTTATGTCAGGATAGCCTAAACCCCCCAAACTCAGTAGGTGTTTTGAGAAGCTCCGAGGGTAGTCTTACTATTTTTGCTGCCCAAACAAATTGAGAAAGTAGATTTTCCCACTTTAGAATTATATCTTTTGAGACACGGAAGGGAATTAGGCGAAAAAGATATAAAATTTTGGGAATTATATAAGCTTTGAGAATATTAATACGACCCATCCAAGAGATTTCAAGTTTCGCCCAGTTTGCCAGAGATTTTATTTCCAAAAAAAGTTTCTTATGATTTAAAATAGCAATATCCTCTAATACAGCTCCAATTATAATCTCTAAATAATCAATTTGATATATTGGATCATTGTTTTGAATGTACCTGTGAATTACAGATACCTGAGGCCCAGAGAGGTAAAATGGAATTATCTGGGTCTTTGATAGATTAAGTTTATAATTGGAATAATTCCCAAATTTTTCTACTCCTTTTAAAAGAGCGGGAATATATAGTAAAGGTGCAGACAATGTTAATAAAACATTGTCTGCATATAGGGTGATACTATTCGTGTTTATCAATATTTATACCATGAATATTAGAAGAATTTCTAACATAAGCAGCAAAGGCTCAATTGTTAGGGCATATAACAAGGGAGCTAATGGGCAACCCTGTCTTGTACCATTGTAAATATGAAACATATCTGAATCTAAAAAGGGGCCTTTAATCTTTGCGACAGGGGATGTGTATAAGGCCATAGTTAGGTCGTAAAAGGGACCTGTTAAACCAAATGCTCGGAGTGTTTGAGCTAAGAACTTCCAGTTGACCCTATCAAACGCCTTTTGGGCATCCAAGGCTACTATAACTGAAGAAATTTTATATCTATGTATATATTCCATAATATTAAAGATTTTACGCGTATTTTCTTCACCCGCCCTGCCAGGAATGAATCCTGCTTGGTCTGGGTGGATCAAATCTCGAATTATTTGGGCCAGTCTAGAGGCCAATATTTTAGAATATATTTTCACGTCTAAATTGATAAGAGACATTGGCCTATAGTTAGCAACCATTGAGGGATCCTTTCCTGGTTTAGGAATTGGCGATATACTCACCTCAAGCATCTCTTTTGGAAAATTTCTTCCAGTACTAATTGAATTAAAAGATTTTGTTAAGACAGGAGAGATCACTGGGTTCAAAGTTTGAAAAAATATGGCCGAAAAGCCACCGGGCCCGGAGCTTTCCCTCTTTTTAGATCGAGAATTGCAGTAGTAGTCTCTTGAATTGTAAATGGTTGATTTAGTTGTATTAATTTTTCTGCAGAGAGTTTTGGAAGATGTAAAGTCTCTAAAAATTGTGCTATATCGATAGTAGCAATCTTAGGTTCGGGTAAATTATACAGAGTTTCATAATATTGTTTGAAGGCATTACCTATCTGTGTTGGTGATATGCAAGTTATTCCATTATATATGATTTTTTTTATTCTAGTTGATTGATTATGTGCCTTCAATATATTGTTAAGATTTTTCCCTACTCTGTTATTTCCATAGTGCCAACTGGCTTTCAATCTTTGCATTATTGTTTCAGTTTTGATTTCGAGTTTAGTGGTTATCGATTCCTTGATGGTCTCTAACTGCTTTGAAAGATCTCTAGATGGATACTGTTTATTTTTTCTCTCAAGTTTTGCCAATTCAATATACAAGTCAGCAAGTTCTTTACCTCTCTGTTTTTTTTATCCAGGCACCTTTTTTACCAAATATCCCCTAAGAACACATTTTAAGGTGCACCATAGATTTAGATCTGAAGTTTCATTATTGTCGTTGTGCTCCAAAAAAGATGTTGTATGTTTTATCAGACTCTGTTTTATCAGACTGTTTTTAAAAGAGATTCGTTAAGTCTCCAGCGAGCTCTTATTCTATATAGAGGATTATCCTTAATAGAAATAAACACTGGAGCGTGATCAGACCATGATATATTTCCAATTTGAGAGGTAGTAGAGATTTCCAAGGAATGACCTGGCATTAAAAAATAATCAATGCGTGAGTATAATTGGTGTACATTCGAGAACAATGAGTAATCTCTTTCTTCAGGATGTTGCACCCTCCACACATCATATAGACCGTGTTTAAACAAAGAATCAGAAAATGCTTTGGCCCTAGTTTTCAAATATGCATCTGATTTACGTTTCTTCGAAGTCTTAGTATCTTTTTCAATATCGGTTATACAATTCAGGTCGCCTGCTATAATTAATGAACCTTAAGAGATTTTTTTCTATTGTTTCCATAGCTAAATTGAGAAATCTTATCGCTCTGATGGATCGTATAAACTAACCAAAGTATAAGTAACATCATCAATATTACAAACAAGTATAATCCTTCTTCCTTCCTTATCACCTTCATGGTATATGTACTCAAATGTATTTTTAGTTGATATTAATATAGCTACTCCTCGTTTCTTTTTATCTAAAAGGGAAGATACATAAACATGTCGGTATCTACGATATTTCCAAGCAGATTTTTCTGTTATTTGATTCCAGTGTGTCTCCTGAATAAATGAAACATCTATCTCCTCTTTAATTAATGTGTCATACAAATAGGATCTCTTATACGGAGAGTTTAAACCCTGTGCATTAATTGTCATCAATTTAAGGGACATGGAAAATTTGTTTTCCCGCCCTCCACCAGCACTGCTTCCTATCCCTCAATCTCCAACTAGGAAACACATGACCACAACATTCATAAACAAAAAAAACACTCAAACCCAACACACTATGAAGGAAAGACATTATTTCCACCAATAGTGTGAAGAAATTCCTTTAACCAGCACATCCATTTATATGATGTATCATAAATATATAACAACTAACTACATAACTAACAAAAGAAAAATGCGCCTATATGCGCCTTTGTGCCATTGTGAGTCCCCTTTGTGTGGAAGAAAAAAAATAAATAAATCTAGATATTTTAGATATTTTATGCACTATACACATACATATTGGAACACTTCTATTTATTTCTATATTATATTCACGTTTTTTTTGTTTGTTTTTTCTCTTTACACGGTTCACGATATGTGTCACATTTCACATAATACATTAATGTCACGTACAATTTTTCACTTCATTGACTAGTTTTATTAATTGTATAACTTATTTATTTATATATTTTCACATAACACATAACACTTTTTTTTTCTCTTTTTTCTTTAAATGGTAACATAGTTAACTTCCTCCTCCCTACTTCACTAGTTCCTGTGGTAGCTACAGGAATATTAGGGTTAGTCTCATCAGTTAATATTCTGGGTGCAACCCTGATGGAGTGTTTAAATGATAATGAGTGTATAGTGAGTATGAATGATGACTATGGGAGAGACAAGTTAGTCAGGGCTATATATTTCTTTTATAATAAAAATGTCCCTTAAGTTGCTTACACTAAACGTACAGGGCTTGAATTCTCCACAGAAAAGAGGTCACTTATATAAAATGTTACAAGATAACAAAATAGATATCGCCTTTATATAGGAAACGCATTGGATTGAGAAATATAGACCTCTGTGGAAATTTAAAAAATATCCACATATATATCTAGCCAATATGGTCGGTTGTAAAAAAAAAAAAAAAGAGGGGTAGCGATAATTTTTTCAGATAAATTGAAAATTGAACCTATTCATGTGGAAGCGGACACTAATGGGCGTTTCATTATTGCGATTGTGAAAATTAATGATGTATTATATACTTTAGTTAATGAATACGCTCCTAATAGGGTCTCATTACGTTTTTTTTTATTCTCTGATTATTAAAATAGACTCACTCCAGATTTGCTTATGGGTGGGGACTTTAATGTGGCCTAGAACCCTAAGATCGATCGCAGCCACTTTAAGAATGATAAGAAAGGTCGCTCAGGTTACCATCAGGGGATCCAAGATTTTCTCTTAAAGAATTCGCTTTATGATTGTTGGAGAGTCTTCCACCCATTAGAGAGAGAATACACCTTCTACTCTAATGTTCATCAATCTTACTCTCGCATAGATTACTTCCTGACTAAAGTTAATACTTTAAATATAGTGAGAAATTCTAAGATAGGAAACATTACATGGTCGGACCATGCTCCCCAATTTTTGGAAATTAATAATAACTTAGAATATAAAACTAGAAATAAATGGAGATTAAATGAATCATTATTGACAAACCCTAAAAATCTGCAGGAGTTAACGGCAGAGGCCAAAGAGTTTTTGGAGAAAAATGACAATGGATATCACCATTATAAGATGATGTCACCTTATGCAGCGCATTTAAAGCATACATGAGAGGAGCTTTCATAAGGATAGGAGCAAGAGAAAATAGACAAAAGGGTGCCTCCCTAACTGAATTACATATAAAGTTAGCAAAATTAGAGAAAGCTAATAGAATTAGATCAGATTTAACTAAATTACAAGAGATAAAAAAAATTAGGAAAGAAATAGTTGATCTGGGCATTATTAATTGGAAACTTTTGCATTTAAAACAAAGATGGTATTGCTCCAGTAATAAAATTGGGAAAATGTTGTCTAATAAGATAAAATCGAAATGTAAATCAGAAACTATTAAAAAGATTATAGTTGGCGACAAACATTATCTTTCTCCTAAAGAAATCTCAAATGCTTTCGCTACCTACTATAAATCACTTTATAATATTACTGGGATCTCTAACCCTCCAGAGAAGATAACTCAATTTTTACAAAAATTGAATCTTCCAAAGATCTCTGAAACACAAGCTGAGATCTTAAATCATCCTATCAACATCTTGGAAGTTAAGAAAGCTATTGAGGACCTAAGACTCTTTTAAAGAAATTTTAGCCCCAATAATCCTGAGATTGTATACCTCATTCCCCCTAGTGGATCAACTACCAGCAGAAGTCTTGCAGGCAACCATAATACCAATTATGAAAGAGGGAAAGGACCCGAGCTCAACTTTAAATTATAGGCCTATCTCATTAATACATTTAGACACTAAAATATATTCAAATATTCTAGCCTAGGAGGGTTGTGGTTCAACTCATTCAGGTCTTTTCACTACGGTGCACATGCTTGTGATGTGGGAGTTTGAAAAAACTCTTTTGCAAACTCATTAAAGCTAACTCACATTAGCATTCACACCAAAGAAAAAAATATTGCATTCACTGGTATGTAGAATCTGCAAGTACGTGTAAGTTTTAAAAAGCAGGCAACTCGCAAACTCACTAATTTGGAAAGTTGCATGCAAGTACTTACCAATGCCAACTTGAAATCCCAGAGCCCCTCTCACAATGTAAAATGTAGTAAAAAAAAAAAAAGCAAAAAAAAAAGAAGTAACTGGGAATCTCAATGTGACCCCCTCTCTCTGGGTAGTAATGATACTGATCTTAAGCAGGTTTGGCATCCAAGTAGCAAATGCTCTGAAAAATATCCCTCGTCTTATCTTCAAGGTCATCTTCTAATAAGACCTCAAATAGAGGTCTAAAACAAGGGGGATGGAAAAGGCGATAGACATGACAAGCGCATAGTTGAGTTTGTGCCCCAGGAAGATCGTACCCGTATACCCAAATAATGACTCATACACTTTACTTGGGTGCAAAATATTTTGTCCACAGCTTTATTAACATATATACAATATTTAGAGGTCATTGTCAACCCAGCCACCCCGGTTAACATTATTAACAGTTTCCATTTTATTAACACTGACAATGACCTCACATAACCAATAAATTAACCATATAATGGCACCAACACATACCAGGTGCCTCCACATTAACATATTAACATATTAACATATTGACCACAATAGGGATGTACCGAGACACCCCTACCAGACCGTTTAACCAAATTATAACTATGTAGGGGCATACCGAGACACCCCTACACCACCGATTTAACCAAACTACCACTGCAGGGGCATACCAAGACACCCCCACACCACCAATTTAACCACACACCAATGCAGGGGCATACCGAGACACCCCTACACCACCCCAGGTTCTGAGCCACAGGCCAGCTCGAAACCTACACCAATAACTTGAACCAAGTCAAATTATTAACCAAAAACATAACAAAACACCGTATTAGGCAATAATCCCCAACTAACCCCGCCGCTGTGACAAAACGGGGTAGTCACCCCCCACAACCCACCTTAAAGGGAGGGAGGGTGGGACAACCAGGATTTGGATAAGCAGTTAAGTGACAGTTTACAAAATGGTTGCCACTTATATACCCTATTAATAACCCCACCCATAACAACTCTAAGCCAATTAAATTAAATCCTTCCTTTTTGCACACCACCTAGCTCTGTCAAGGCCCACTCCGCCTAAGCTGCGCTGCTCCATGGGCTTCATGACAAGCGCATAGTTGAGTTTGTGCCCCAGGAAGATCGTACCCCTATACCCAAATAATGACTCAGACACTTTACTTGGGTGCAAAATATTTTGTCCACAGCTTTATTAACATATATACAATATTTAGAGGTCATTGTCAACCCAGCCACCCCGGTTAACATTATTAACAGTTTACATCTTATTAACACTGACAATGACCTCACATAACCAATAAATTAACCATATAATGGCACCAACACATACCAGGTGCCTCCACATTAACATATTAACATATTAACATATTGACCACAATAGGGATGTACCGAGACACCCCTACCAGACCGTTTAACCAAATTATAATTATGTAGGGGCATACCGAGACACCCCTACACCACCGATTTAACAACACCAATGCAGGGGCATACCGAGACACCCCTACACCACCCCAGGTTCTGAGCCACAGGCCAGCTCGAAACCTACACCAATAACTTGAACCAAGTCAAATTATTAACCAAAAACATAACAAAACACCGTATTAGGCAATAATCCCCAACTATCCCCGCCACAGGCCAGACCTTGAACCCCTCAAGCCGTCTGAGCCCCGCCAAGCCGAAAAAACAAAGCTTGGGTTAACGCGTCCTGAAAACCCAAGTTCAAAAAATCCAGGCCCACATCAGATAAGTGGACACCGTCCTCCCTAAAATAGCCAGGCAACAGGGACTCCAGCTCCCAATGCCGTATCACCAGGCCACCACATCGCCTAATAAAGCTCGCCATGAGCTTATTCACCTTACCCTTGCACCGCGCAAGGGCAACCGCATCACGTGCATGCCTCCAGTGTAACCTTCGGAACAATCTCCGACCACACAACCAACACGCGATGAACTAAAGCCCTCAACCTCTCCACATCCCGTTTCATCCGCCAAACTAATTCCTTCTGGGGAACCACACCTAAATCGTTACCTCCCGCATGGAACAAAACAATGTCCGGAACCCCCTCGTCCCTCAAGAGTCGCCACAGTTCAGCACACACATCATTCCATCCCGCACCGCGAAGGCCGATCCATCGCAGCAACAGACGATCCTCCTGAAAGCCCAGCTGTGAACACGTCCCACGAACTGCGGCTCTCTGACCAGCCCAATAGACGTATGAATGACCCATGATCCAGGCCACCAAACCTGAAAAAACAAAAAACAACAGTAAAGAAACCCCCCAGCAGAGCAGAGCTCACAACAGACCTTCAGGCCGGACATACGACCTAAAACGAACCGACTCCCAACGCCCCAACTTCTTGACCAGATCATCACCGAACCCCATCTGGGCTGCTACCGTAGCAGCCCCGATACGAAAAGAGTGTGTACCAAACTGACGCGGATCCACACCCGCGCGCTCCAAACATACACGAAAGATCCGTAAAAATTGAAACCGAGATAAAGCCGACCCGTTCTCGTGTAGGAGAAAAGGTCCCACCACCGCAGGGCGATGAACCAAGTATTCAAAACAACCCCGGACAGGACACATCATGGACCCAGGCCACGGATACAATACGACATCACACCCCTTCCCAAGCACATCCGTCTTGGACCGCCGTAAACGAATAGACGACATGTCCTCGCTGACCAACACGTCAGACCTCTGAAGACCCCCACCTCCAGCCCGACTTCTACTCACCAGCTCCCCAATCCGGAAAGCTCCGAAAAAGGCCAAAATGAATGCCAACCCAAACAACCTGGATTCATAAACTGAAAAACACACCGATGGCAAAACCTCCAACACTTTCTGCAACACCTGCACCGACACCGGGCGCCTATTGTCACCAACACCGACCCGCCTCCGAAAAGCCTTTAAAGCCTGACGAACCAAAAATTCCTTAGTATGATCCTTCCAACCCTTTAGTTTGAACAAAAAGGCCAAGGCTGACATATTCCTCCCCAAGACCGCGGGGGAAGCCCCTTTGGAAACCAAATCAAACAGGAACCACAGCAGCACATCCAGTTGTTCCGCCGCCGTACTTACAGACCCCACGCAGGAAACCATCCTGTCCCAATCGGCCCAAACCTTACCATAAGCCGACCACGTTACCGGCGCCAACGATGCCCTCGCGCCTCCAGCAAGCAACTCGTCCCTAATTGCCACATCTCGTCCGGGCAGACCAGACCTGAATCCTGAGCCCCGGGCGCCACCTCGCGGAACCGTTCCCACTGAAAACGAGACAGGGAATCCGCTATAACATTTAAAAGGCCCGGGACATGCTCAGCCCGAAACACCACATTAAGAGACATACAGAGCAGAACAAACCTCCGTAACAACCGAACCACCGCCATAGAAGAAGCCGACAGCCGATTCACCGCATGAACCACCGCCATATTATCCGAGAAAAACACCACCTTCTTATCACGAAACGAATCGCCCCACAAAGACAAGGCGACCACCAAAGGAAAGAACTCCAAAAACGCTAAGTTGCGCATGAGCGGACTATCCCTCCAAGAATCCGGCCAACGTTCCGCACACCAATGACCTCGGAAATACGCCCCAAAACCAACACTCCCCGAAGCGTCAGTATAAAGCTCTAACTCTTCGGCGGACACCGACTCCCTGCGAAAAAACACTGTACCATTAAAATGTTGCAAAAACACCTCCCACACCTCCAAATCAGCTCTCATAGCTGCCGAAACCCGTACAAAATGATGCGCCAACTGGACGCCCGAAGTGGCCCTCGACAAACTCCGAATGAAAATCCTGCCCATGGGTATGGCCCTACATGCAAAATTCAAACGACCAATCAAGGATTGTAACTGCCGCAGAGTTACCTTCCGAACACCCCGAAACTCGTGAACTATATCCCTAAGCGCCCGCAGCTTATCTTGCGGCAGCCTGCATTCACCCGCAACCGAATCAATTTCCAAGCCCAAAAAACTCAAACAGGTAGTGGGACCCTCGGTCTTGTCCGCAGCCAGCGGGACGCCAAACGACCCGGCCACCCACTCCAACATCCGTAACAAGTAACCACACTCCCCAGATCCGCACGGACCCACACAAAGAAAGTCATCCAGATAGTGAACCAAAAACCGACTCCCTGCCTCCATCCTGACCACCCATTCAATGAACGAACTGAACTTCTCAAAATAAGAACAAGAGATGGAGCAACCCATAGGGAGACACAAGTCGACAAAATACTGACCCTCAAAATAACAACCCAATAAATGATGACAATCCGGGTGAATCGGTAACAAACGAAATGCCGATTCAATATCTGCCTTAGCCATAAGGGCATTAGGGCCCGCCTTCCTAACCAACTCGACAGCCTGGTCAAATGATGCATAGGAAACGGAACACAGCACCTCATCAATGTCATCGTTCACCGACAAACCCTTCGGGTATGACAGGTGATGGATCAACCTGTACTTCCCAACTTCCTTCTTAGGAACCAACCCCAATGGTGACACACGTAAATTATCCAGAGGGGGAGAAGAAAAAGGACCCGCCATCCTGCCCAAAGAGACTTCCTTCGACAACTTGTCCCTCACCACCTCTGGAAACTCCAAAACCGACTTCAAATTCCGATTACAACTTCGAAATTGCCTAACAGAAAAAGGAATGTAAAACCCATAACGAAAACCGTCAAACAACAACTGCGCCGCTTCACGATTACAGTAGCGGCTTAGCCAGGGTAGCATCGCGTTTAACCTCACCGGGGTTAGCCCCAGAGGAAGCGGCCCCGGACCCGGAAGACGTAGTTCCCGAGACTCCCCCAGATTTTCCCTTCTTGAAACACTTCGTGAAACTATGGGCATCCCCACAACCGGAACATTCATGCTTGAACTTGCAAGCAGACCCCCACTTACAATGGCTGTCGTTGAACAGCCAACAAAAACCTTTCCTATTGACGGCCGACGCGGAACTGTGCCCGCCCGTGCCGGCCCCCGACTGAAAGGGCTGCGCCTTCTGCGCCATCATAAGCTTCATCCATAATGGCAGGTCCATCTGGTCCCACCGCATACCTGGATTAGCCGACAACCGCTGCCTAAACTGCTCGTCGTATTTCCACCACGCCAGACCCCCATACGTCCTATACGCTTCCCATATACCATCCAAGTAACAGAAAAGAGGAGAGCACAAATTAGGCGACTTCTCCCCAATAACACTAGCCAATATACAAAAGGCCCTCAACCAGTTACCAAACGACTTGGGAATCTTCCTGTAACGCTTTTTCTTTTCCTCCTCCTCCTTCTTAGCATCCTTCTTATCCTCCTCTTTCAAATCTATAAACTCCTCCAAAGGTAACAAAGAAAATATCTCCACAAAATCCCCTTTCCAAATCTTATCCTTAACATCCTGCTTCAGATGAACCTCCAGGGGGCCAGAAAAAGAAACATAGGCATTCTGCCTAGCCGAATCAGGAATCCCACCTGTCAACTCTGCCCGCTCGACACTAACCGAAGAAGCCCCCGAGACCAAAGCCTCACCACTAACCACACCTTCCACTGCTGGCACAACTACCGCACTGACTTCTCCCACACCGGAGCCAACCGGAGACCACACCTGACCACAACCAGAACCCACCTGAGACCCCTTCTGCAGAGACCCCAACAAACCCTTCAAACCGTCTAACAATTGTCATGTTTCAACCATAGTGCTAGACTCACCACCGGAACCTCTGGCTGTAGCTCCAAGCCCCGAGGCTGCATCCTGGCCGCCGCCATCATGAGAATCTATTGGCAAGGCCGCACTCCTATCACCCCCAGCCGCCGCAG
>VKOC01049315.1:0-17640 GCA_009364415.1 Spea multiplicata
GGATCTACCCTGTATGTACATTGGAATAGTTATATTTTTGACCACTTAGATCTCAAGATTTTAAATAAGTAAAACCTAAACAATAAATATTGAAAATTATCCCCGCTGTCATGCAATAAATAATGTATTAGTTTATGTTTTATTGTATCTTCTGTATTGTTAAATGGTTTGTTGGCCGATTCATATAACACAGAATCTGTTGTGGGGTTCACTGAAAATAAAAAAGGGGATCAGGGTTGAACAACCATATAATAAATATCTAGACTTTGGGGAACACCATAGCCTTAATAATGAAGGAATTAGGGGGTTATTTATAAAAACAGTTATAACCATAACAGTTATGGGAGTGGCCATATCATTTGGAACATTCCATTTGTTGCTCTGGCAACCATGTTTTGTACAAACAAACAGCAACAAATATTGAGCTATCTGCCTAAATACCAAAGCCTTCCTTTAAAAGTTTATCCATTTTACTGCCATTAGTGACAAAAAAGAATTAGTGGTGAATTTGTGTATCAGAGATGGTGGGACTCGCGTCACTCGCTGTTTGTCCCATTCATCTGTCCCAATTATCTCTTGTGGGGAAACCCATTGAAACGATTCAACGAGTGTTGGTGCCACAGAACCTGCTGGTGCTCTGTAACTAAAATGTGATGTAGTTCTCATATTATGTGCTAAATAAAGATGTATTTTATCTGCCCAAGTGATATTCTGATGGAGAAATGGTGCCCCAAATACACATTTCCCACAGCACAGGATTCAAAAATCATCCTAAAATATATTTCCCTGCAACCCTTTCTTCTCTTACCCGGCCTCTGGAGGCATCCTGGAAATGTTTATAGCGCTAAGCCACATTTTTCAAAAGGTTATTAAATCACTTCTGCTGTCTCCTCAGATAAACAGAAAATGAGTCTGGTGGCAGCGGTCTACACATCAGCAGGAAATGACAAGTGATGTCATAATTGGTTAGAACCCCACAGAGGTGCATGAGGATCCCCATGTTAACATCATATGGAAATGCCATGTAAATAAAAATATAATAGGAGAAGCCTGGGGGCAGCAGGAATTATAAGTGCTGAGGGGATGTTTAATCCAGCAGAAGAAATGGAGATCGTTTATTATGATTCAGTATTCTTACCCACAGCTTAGAATATCTCCAAAAAGATGATAGCGGTGATAATGATGATGATAAAGTTATGAGATACTGCAGAGCTTTTTTGGACACAGAAACCAAATGACACTATTTGGACTGTTACATAGACCTTGGAGACTTTTAATCTCCAACCGACTTATTCACTAAAGCTGCAGGTTACAGCACAGTGACAATGTTATCACTCAATGCAAGTTTATCCAGCAGGTAAGGCTTAGGAAGCCTTGGATAATTTATAGTTTAAATAAAGAGTCAATTTTCAAGATTTTTCATTGATTTTGTCTTTTTTTGTATATATTTTTAACAAATATGGCAGAACACAATCATCATCAAACAGAAAATCTACTTAGGGGTGGTAGACAAGTAGAACGGCCTGACAGCAGAACTTGTTTGAGGTTAATACAATAAGGGAATGTAGCCATGCCCAGGACAGGCACATCTTTTTATTTTAGGATGAAAATACTGATTAAAGTTTATGCCATTTATTTGCATTTACCATCATCTTCACATTACAATCTGCGTAAGTTCATCAGTCTGATGGGTCTATGTGGAAACAGAAATGTCTCTGTATATGAGATGATGCATCTTATTTACACACTCTATATAGTTAATATTATAGTTAATATATATATTATATTATCTATAAAACTGAACATCCATAACCGGCTTCCTCCATGGGTTCTGCGTTACACCCATCCAGCACCCTAGAGGCAGCTGTAACGACCTTCACTTTAATCGCTCCGCCGTCCTGACCGGTTTGAAGGAAGGAGATGCGTTTGCCAGGACTTTACCGTTGACCGTTGTGAAAGGGAACTCATTTTTTTTGTTTAGGATGCAAAGAAGACAACGTGTAACATGTAGGGTCCAAGTGAAATCTTATTTTTGGCCTCCACATGGGACAGGATCAGGATATATTTAGGATTCTTCCTTTATATTCTGAGAAATCTACTGCATCTCTACTATTTACAACTGGGTTATATCCATTCTTTCACAGGAAGCATTAAATTCTGATGTTGAATAATAACATATATCGTTATATCAGTAATTCATTTGTTACAATTTCTGCTTTCACCATCATCATCATCATATGCTATAAAATTATATATCTATATAAAGAGAAAAATGTTATCGCTATCATATCTAAAAAATTCAGTGTTAGTGGTGTCCATGATATATTATAATTATTCACGAAGCATTCGTGCGTTTCAGGCCTCACGGGAATGATGTTCTGTGGTTGTTGTAAACTGGAATGCCTAAAAGTTTCCCTGCAGCTGCTTTTTGGGCTCATATGAATGTCTTTAAGATGAAATGTTTGGGTGGTTGGGGGGTTGGGGTTGTATTTATTATCTCTGCTTGCCCCTGTTCAGTCACCATTCATGTTCCTTCTCTGGTAACAAAGTAACGACGTTTCGGCTGTTCTGGTTATTTCAGTATCTGAGACCATAAAGGGGATACAGATCAGAAATGAATACAATGGAATAAAGAATGATCTCACTTATCTCTGTCTTTCATATCCCTTTTATTGACATTTTATGTAATTTTCCCTGACTTGCATCTTATTTCTTCACCACCCAGGTTGTCTTCAGAGGTCTAGACATCCTGCAAACTTTTTCAAAGGATTCCTGGGAATTCTTATTATGTGCTTCTGACTCTACCATGTCCTATGTGGTTTATCTACTATAAGGGGATTGTAACAATTCGACAAGAGACGGGTCCCGTTTGCAGAATGGTAGGATATCAGGACGGGTAGTAGCAGGAGGAATAGTGGGACAACAGCAGGAAAGTTCCAACAGCATAAACAGGTCACAGTCCAAGGTCAAATAGGCAGCAAACAGGCAAAGTCCAAAAAGCAATCAAAGAGTAGTCAGGAACAAAGCAGGAGTCAGGAAACCAGTAAATCAGAATATAGCACACTGAGACAGTGATAACGTTTGTACCACACAAGGGCTCAGATTAGAGTGAGCAAGGGGTTTAAATTTTGTGCCAAACAGCTGCAGGCAATAATCAGCCAATCAGATAAAAAGCGGGAGGACCCGCCCCCTAACGTGACATACGTAGTTGCTGGGTAGGATTCCTGGCCGCCATGACAGTGTGCACGTGTGCGCACCTCCATTGCACCAAGGACGGCAGCAGAACCATTCCAGGACCCCCCGGCAGGAGAGACAGACGCAAGGACGGCCGAGGACAGCGATGAAGGCGATCCCCGGCGGCGAGCATGGCTGGAGGACCCCATGGCGGGCACCATCGAGGATGCCCCCACCCGAGGATCGGGACGCCGAGACGGCCCGGGCGTGGCAAGGCAGCAGCGGAGCCTCCCTGACAGTCCGCCGTGCGCGAAAGGCTAACAGGGAATTTCTTTCCCGCGTTTTTTGACAATCACAGATCACTAAATAGGACATATTTCACTGGAATGTGTTACTGCTTTGGATAACCTCTCCATACCAGTTTGATTTAACACGGCTACCCTGGGGTCCATAAAAATAAAAACAAAATAAAAACTTTAAAATATACACCAATGGATTTCTACTTCATATGGCACGGATCAGTGCCAAACAAATAGAATAATAATGGAAGAGAAAAACTAAATTTGTAATATATATATATAAACAAAACTTTTCCTAAAAACCCCTTAGCAGTAGTATTAAAATATTACACTATAGGGTACTATGTAAGAGATAGATGTTGCCATAAAAAGATGTATGTTGGGTATCTCAGTAATTATCATAAATTAGGCTATTGTTCAGCAGTGCAGAAGATTTTTTTTGATGTATAATTATTTAATATTTTATATTTATATGTTTTGTATTTCTTCATTATATTGATCTGTTGAATGTCAACTAATAATTATGCATTTGAATTTAAATGCTCTCCTTATCTCTATTTTGATTGTAACATTGATTTGTATATAACTTAATGTAGTTATTTTTATACTATATACATATTTTAGCTGCTTCTCTAGGCTTTTATGGCAGTTTGAATTAAGTTTTGGTTTCTTTATTTTTTTCTCTCTTTCTTTTGTTTTTTTTGAAATGTATATTGTAATGGATGTTTAACCTATTAGATTATATGGGCACCGAACGGATGTGCCATGTTACGCCACAGGTGATGTGATTATTGGATTTAAAAAAAAAAGATACTCATGGTACTAAAATCTATCCGTACGGAAGGGGTTAGGAGAAGGAGTTTAAACATTAAACCAAAACAGGAAATGAATGAGATAATGTTGGCTGTGCCACATTTAGTCACAGATTTGCCCGGCAATAATCTGCTGTAGTAAAATCTGTAACACAATTGTCACATAATAATAATATATATGTAGTTTAAATAAGTTATATTGTGTAGTTACTGAATTTTTAACACAATAATACTCCGCAGAGCTGCACAATATGTTAAGTTAATTTTCTTATGTTAAATAATAATAAAGAGAATTATCCCTAGTCTTTCTCGGCTCCTTTTTCTTAATTAATCTATTTGTATTATTCTGCCCTCTTGGGGTAATCTGCAATAGGATGCCACAGGGACAGCCTCTCCCCCATCCCGCCAATCAGGGAAGAGAGTCTGCGTGGAGACTCCGCCCTTTAGCTAAAAAGCTTGGGTAGGGCTGGTTAATGGAGAAGAAGGGGAGTTGTGGTAAAAGAGACTTGGACAAGAAAGTAGGGAGACGCTGAGAGAGAGAGACGGGGTGAAAGTGGGTGACAGGGAATCTCCAGAATGGAAAAAACCCAACCAATTTCATCAGAACCGAAATGTCAGGAAAGGAAATTCGTTCTTTGAAAACGAACGGACCCAAAAACGAAACTAACAATTGTTTCCAGATAACTTTTGGTCCATTTGTATAATTTCCAGTGCATATATATTACCAAATAATGTATCAATAATAACACAATAAATCACTGATTTTAAGATTTAGATAGCAAATGTTCATAAATTGTTAAAACAGACATTTCTACCAGTATTTAAAAACCAAAATAACATCATGCAAAATATTTTAACCTTCTTTTCACATTTACTGTGTAGCCAGAGATAACTCCTCTATAGCAGGCAAACAAATGAACACATTTTTCTGCGATTTTGCAATAAGTTTTCGTTAGTTTTGTGGGGGTCACCCTTGTTTTTGGAGAAACAATCATTTAATTAAAAAAAAAAATCACAATATATATCACACAGAGTGAGAATTTCTTTCTGTTAATATTATTCTTTTAATTTTCTTTTACCACTGCAGTCATTTTACCGGTAATTCAGAATTTTCCTTTTTGTCTTCTCCCGCATTATCTCCCAGATGGGTTAATGAGAGTTGCCATAAGGTAGCGTAAATCCATCCCTGGGAACTTTCTAAGTGCGCTCACCCTGAGACTATTCAAATATTAACCTGTTAATAACTAATTGTGAAGGTTCTATGTAGTGACTCGGTTTATGTGTCACCCAAATGGCTCTAATACCGGTCCTCATGAAAACCTTGACTTATTATTTAAAGGTACATCCTAGTCGACATCCTAGAACAACTTTGACTGACATCATCCATGTTTTACTGCTGGCTCAAACTATTTCTTTACAGGAAATAGGAAACCTAAGTTATGACATCACCAGTAACAGAAGCGTATCATGTGCTGAATAGGTCTGAAACTAATACACAAACCCAGACACACGAGGTAACATACTAACACACACAACCAGACACATATTAACAGAACCAGACACTCACACTAGAATAAACCCCAACTCTCACACTAATACAGACTCACCTCCTGACACTCACACTAACATAACTGGGCACTCACACTAATATACATGTATATTAGTGTGAGTGCCCAGTTATGTTAGTGTGAGCTTTGGGGACAAGATGGCATGGGCAGGGTCTTTATGGGATAAATATGTCTTATGCTGGGCTGTTTGGGGGCAAAGATTTCTTAAGATGGGCTGTTTAGGGACAAAGAAGGCTCAGGCTGGGCTGTAGTTTGTGTGTAATCTGGGTGCTGCTCAAGTTCTATTTGTTTTTTTAGCTGTACCTTTAATGTTGAGTTTATATGTGATTTCCAGTTGATCTATACCTGCAATGCCGGATTTGTATTATTCTGTCAATCTATATCTGTATGCTACGTTTTCATACGTTATTACGTTAATCCATGGTGATAAATGGTTATGTTGTATGTGGAGACTTTAAAGGACCAATCAGGATTACATTTTAATTTTTTTTTAAATTTTATATGACATCCTAATCCCAATCACATGACCTGTGGATGCAGAGAAGACATGAAAATTAAATCAACAAAAGAGACACTATAACTATATATAAAGTTATTTACACCTCTATAATTATAAACAGAGAAAGTCTTTGGAACTCCAACCCCATCATTTGTCGGTGATATTTGGCCGAGCCGACTGTAGTGGGGGGCAGGGCTCGGCTCAAATGAGTTTATCATCAAGAATTGAATAAAGATGCATCCATATTTAAAAATTCACAAGTCAATGAAACTTACTAAGAAATGTCCATGGGCTCCTCCTCCTCGCACATTCTGGAAAAGAGAATAATAAGTAGGCATTTATTGTTACTTCACTTATTTAATATCATACTTCTTTTCAAATAAAGCAGCCGTCTGACTGCTGGAGAGATGTATAAACTATTGATCAGAGCTATAGATCAGACCTTTAGTTGATCCAATGTGATATCAACTGAACATTAGCGATATCCCAAAACTAGAAGAGTCCATAACACTTATTGATTCCCTTGAGTTCTTCATCTGATGTTCTGGAAAAGACACTAAAGTCAGAGGTTAGTAGCGGCTCAATTTAAAAACTAATAATCGGATATGTGTCTTAGACTTTTACCCCAAAAGTGTCCATAACACTTACATATCAACTACCATGGGCTCTTCTGGATCCAATGGTCTGAAAAAGACAGTAAAGAAGAAGGTTTGTAACAAAATGGAAACAAACAACTTTTCACCCTTTTTTGCTAACAACTGCAGAAAGATGGCAAACGTGAAACTTACCTTGGTATTGGATTCAGGAAGCTGTAGATGTTGCTGGAAAGAACGCAAAAAAATACAGGTCAATTTGGAATTATTAGATATTCTTACCATCCATGGAGCATTCTGTGTTTGTTGTCTTATTATGTATGGAGAATAAATAGGCTGGAATTATATCCCAATTATATCCCTCTGAAATGAGCTGCATGCTGGCCCAAGGTGTTTTTCTATGTGAATCTTTATGAAACGACCAATGTCTAGGACAGAACCATAAAAGCTTTTAAAGAGCATTATGGATTTAATAAGAACTAACAAAGTAAGCCTGGATATACCCTATATGTGCTTTGGAATAGTAAAAGTTTTGAGCGCATACATCTCAACATTTCAAATAGGTAAAGCCTAAATTTGTTTCATTTGTTACCTGTCTCCTGTAAAGTGGCATTTTAGGACATTTGTTAATGATTGAGATACAAAAGGTACGGTAACCAGAGCTTTCACGGTCAATACAGATGAATAACTCCTAACGGATATTAAAATGTAATTTATTTCTCCAAAGGATAATGACAGCAACTAACTGAAAACATATCAGGGGGAAAAACTCGCTATTTCTTTTTACAGCTTTGGGACTTGCAATTCAGAAATCCCAATGCAAAAAATCACAGGTCATCCTCCCACCGGCCCGAAATGAAGGGAGCGCGAGGTCTGTTCCTTCCCTAAGACTGTGTGCTGGCGATTGATGCTGAGCGTCAGGATATGGAGTGACATCCCGGCACTCAGCGCCAAACGCGCATGCACCACGCGGGAACACTGAAGCAGTGAACGAGATACATGAGAGATGACGGGCAGGTCAGACATTTTAACAGTTATTTATTAATGCCGCTCTATTAATAATACTATTAGTATTATTATTATTATGTTATATAGTGCCATCATATTCCGTAACGCTGTACAATGGGCAGACAGGACATAACATGTAGTATATAACATACATGTAATTTGGATGGTGAGGAGGGCCCTGCACTAATGCGCTTACAATCTAGAGATCGATCGACCTGCTTCCAGCATCTAGGCAAGTAATCAGGAACTGCAGATATAAAACAAATAATAATAATAATCCAAGCAGTCAAAACTCATTAATATCAACTAATACTAGAAGCAGCACAGAAGGAACAAAAGAGATCCGCATTTATAAGTCTACTCATCGATAAAACCCAACACATTGTATATTGTAGATAAAGTGCTCCTAAAAGTAACTAATTAACCGTCAGTGAAAAGGATCTTTTTTGAAAAGTATTACAAAAGCGAATGATATCTCCATGCAAGTTACCCTTTGTTGGTCCTCTAACGGTTACTTTCCTGAATAAAGCATAGATGGTGAGGTTGGGTTGTCTCCCCATGGGTTGACTGCTTTATGCTTTGCATTAGAACCAGCATTCTCTCCAAACGTTAATGATACATTTTTGCTCACTCTCGATACATGAAAACAGACATAATTGCACATGTGTTTTACTTTGGGACCTCCCGCTCAAAATACTTTACCAACACCAGCTACTGGAGCTGTAAGGCCCAAAACATAGTACTGTTCATTCTGACTCTTGGAAGATATGACTCCATTTAGATGTCTTTGTGGAGGGATATGAAATTATTAATGTTGAATAAACTCTCCATATAGAATTATGAGTGGAAGCATAAAAGATATTGAGTGCGCTTAGCATAAATCTATTAGGAATGCAAAGAAGTTTACAGAACCTGTAGATGACTTCTTAATGCACTCAATCTTACAGTAAAAGAAAGGAGCAAAAAAACCCACATACTGTAATACATGAATAATGTGCGCTCCTCATTAATCTTTTCTTTGATTATTCCGCTCGTTATTCGGTTTTCTTCTCCACAGGGTCACACTGCAGCAAACTCTTAAATCCCGTCTCGAGGGTCTCAGCCACTGACTCCGGACCCTCGGCACTGAAGAAGGACCGCACTCGAAATAAAAATAATTAAATCTTTAATTTATAATAAATATTTAAAACGTTTTTAAAAAGTAAAGCGCCACGCGTTTCGCTCCGTTGAGCTTCGACCAGGCGTTCAAAACTTCTCTTCATGTCTTCGTTTTATGTGCCGTTCTCTTCCTCTTCCATATGCGCCGCGGGACGTGACGATAGGCACGGCGCGGGATCTTGTTTACACAGTCCGTTTCTTCATCCGTCAGGTTATAGAAAGTCTTTAGACAAGGGATTCCTCTCGTACGTCGTTCAGGTGAGTTATATAAGATTATAAAAGTGTGTTTAGGTTTATATGTTCTTTACATATAATTTTTCATCATATATACAGATTTCTCCAAATACATCACACATTGTTTCAAGCATTTATTTTCCCTTTTTCTTTTGTTAATAAGCCTTTATTTCTCGATTTTTTTTTTATCAATAATTGGGACAGTATAGTTGGCAGATAGGACAGTACTGCCTATCTTTATTACTTATATTCTTTTGTACTCTTAAATAGATGAATTATAAGAGATATATGGCTATATAGGTGGTATTGGATTTATAATTAAACATTTTAGCTTTATATATCATCCCATTCATTTAAATTTATTTTTCACATAAACATTAGTTGTTTCCTTATATCTTCTTAATATTTTTTTATATATTTCATGGTGATGTGTTTGTAGAAATATTCAATATTTTAAACCATTACATAATAGTATATTTGAAAGAAGATCAAAGAAAATTACAGAGATCAAACTCAGCATTTAACCCCTTAGGTTTCAAAGTTTCTAAATCAAAGACCCATTGCATTTGCCTTTTGTCCTATCTGTTTTATGATGTCACCTCCTCCCCAATCTTTCTGGATCTCTTCTATGACACAGAACTTTAATCGTTTTGGATCCTTATTATGAAACTCTAGAAAATGTTTGGATACCGAATGTTGTAGGACCTCTTTCTTTATATTCCTAAGATGTTCATTGATCCTAACTTTCAGTTTCCGCGTTGTTCTTCCTATATATTGCAGCCCACAAGGGCATTCCAACATAAATAATATTATTCAGTTACAGGTTAGTAGTTTTTGGATTTTGTGTTCTTTTCTGTTATAATGATAACCTTTTTTATAGGTTTTTGTTGTACATACAGTCTTTTGCACCCATAAAAGCCTTCTATTCCTGTTTTCACTGGTTTTCTTCCGTATTTTTCAAATAACTGTTGATAGTTTCTGTTTTAGGTTTGGAACACCTCTAAACACTATTTTTGGGGTGTTAGGTAACATATCTTTTAAGGTTTCATCTTTTAATACGACCTTCCAATGTTTTTGTGTGTTTTTTTAAAATCTCCTTCGCTTTATTATTATATCCTAATATCACTAGAGGGCCCTCTTTTCCCAAATTTATTTTTATTCCTGTTTTTATATTTGACCTCTCTGTTTTTTTTCAACTTGTTTTATAGTTAAATCTAGCGCTGCAGCATTATAGCCTTTTTCTATAAATCTTTCCTTAAGGATGTTATCTTGTTCCCTATACATATTAGCATCCGTACCATTTCTTCTTACACGTAATAGCTGACTTCTTGGAACTCCTTTCATCCGTGGGCCATAACGACAGCTGTCTTGCTCCATAAAATTGTTGGCATCCACTTCTTTGAAATAAGTTTTAGTTTTAATTTTATTTTTTTCAACATATAGATCCAAATCTAGAAATTGGACTCGTTCTTTACTGTAAACTGTATTTAGATGAATGTTTCGTTCATTTTTATTTAAATATGCTATAAACTGGTCTAAATCATTTTTGCTGCCCTTCAAAACAAAAACCAGATCTTCAATGTATCTATAAAATCTAACCAAATTTGTACTCCACTTATGCCCACTCCTGATGAATTGGTCTTCCCATTTGGACATAAACAGGTTGGCATAACTAGGGGCAAATTTTTTTATTTTAATTTATTTTTTTAATTTAAATTTATTATGTAACAAGACAGACATTTGCATAAAACCTTTCATTCTTACAACATACGAAATAATATTGACAAGTTAAATTTATAACATTCAAGTACAGGACGGTATCGAGACCGAGTTACTTCCTAGATCGTCTAGGGAGGAGAAAAGAGAGAGATATTGATAATATTTATAATCATATTGAAATAATAATTTAACTTAATAATTGCCAGGATTATATAATAATTTTGGTATGTTTAACCATTTTCGGAAAACCATCTATGCCATGGAGACCATATTGCATCATAATTTTTTATATTATTATGAATTTGATAGAAATACTTCTCCATTGTATACTGATCATTTATTTAAGATATAATTTGAGGCCAGAGTGGAGCTTGTTCCATTTTCCAGGACCGAGCTATACATATTTTGGCTGCTGCCAAAATATTAATAGCCAAATACAATTTCGATTTCTTTTCCCAGGGCAAGTCGATGTGAAAGAGAAAGGTTTGCGGATTCAGTGCCAAATCAGTATCAAATAGACAGGTTGGCATAACTAGGGGCAAATTTTGCGCCCATCGCCGTGCCCTTTATTTGTAAGAAGTATTTATTATCAAACCAGAAATAGTTTTTCTTAAGCACCAAATTAACCCCTTCTATAATGTATTCTATAAATTCAGGGGGATAGCTGGCTTTATCTTCCAGTATTTGTCTAATAGCTTCACATCCCTGTTCGTGTGTTATTACAGTATATAGCGACGTCACTAATTTATATATATATATACTCTTCTTGTAGTTATTTAGCAGTATACTGTATTCTTTTGTTGGGTCACCTTTCACATTTTTATATGTTTCTTGTTGGCATATTTGTCTATAAGCTTCTTTCATGTAGTACTCTTCTTTCCTCCTCTCTTTCCACTTCACTCTTTTTGCATATAGCTCTTCTTTTTGCCTTACTACTAGAGGCGACTGTCTAAATCTAAAATAGTTTTTGGTAAATCTTTCATAGTTGTTTCTGTTCCGTCAAATTCATTTTCTTCCTTCAAAACAGAGCAAGAATTCAACGCATACCCAGCGAATTCCATTCAAGAAACCTAAGCCATAAATATTGGGGATTCCGTGACACTGAATGGATAAATATCGCTTATCCCACCACTACGTCAGGGTACCCCAAGTTTAGAAACTCCTGTCTATTTTTCCATGGTTATATTGCTTACCATGAAGCTGAATTAGGGGGCCGCCCTGCATTTTAACTCCAAAAGAGACTGTTAAGCAATTAAAAGCCTTCTCTGGACATAATTAATGAGGCACCTGTGAGCCAGGAGGGGCTGCTATTCCTAAGGTTTGGTCAGAATGTGTAGATATGCACATCACAAAAATATACAAAAAGGGGAGCACAGCCAAAAGAGCATAAAAGGCATAAACATTCAGATTTGTGTGAGAGGGAGAATATGTTAACATGAATGTGTATGTGTGTTTTAGTGCGTTGGTGTGAGTGTGTAAGTCTGTGTAAATGTGTGTAAAATGTGTTCCAGCGCGTATGTGAGTTACTAGGGAGTGACAAGGGTTTTTTGGGGCGGCTGCCAAATATCGTATCTGCCCCTGGTGCCAAATACTCCCCTGATCAGGAGGCTAGGTTCACGAAGAAGCAGGCGAAGAAAGAAGAATGAGAAGAAGTGAAGCTGCGGGAAAGAAGACAGGGATGCGGAAGCAGTCTGTGGAGAATGTAGAACGACATGAGTGAATGTTTAAATGAGTGTGAGTGAGCAAGTTAATTTATCATTGTTGATGTAACATAATGGAAGTGGGCACGGTTAGGTTGTGGGGTGGGGGATGAGCATTCTATCCTTGGACCCATGCAGCACGATGTCTTGTTTGCCCCTGGGAGGAAGAGTCTTTATTAGCTTTATTGCCATAAAGAATCAGATACATTAGGTGTTTGAGCAACTCTCCCAAAATACCATGCGGCTGACAACAATGCGGGTTTATTAGAATAAAAGATATTAAAACAGGTTTGTGTCAATTACTGTAATATCTGATTGAAACCAAGTATGCGCGGTGTTTGACAGAGTAATTGATAGAATGTTGATTTCAAGAAGCCAAATAAAATCTTTATTTTGCATTTTAAAACAATACTTCCAACTAAGTCCATGATATAATTATCCAACTGATTTTCAGAAGTCTCTTGTTTTAAGGTTATTTTTGTTTTTTTTTCCGTATTCATCAATGTCTCTAAACCAAGGATAGAAACCTGACAAATATCCCAGATTGATGGAATATTAACAGGTGAGACGTCTTCTCTATAATCCCAGGAATCATGCAGATATTGTAATGTTATCACAACTCACTGACTCAACTCCATATATCCTGCAGATTCAGCAGATACTGGAAACAGAAGCAGGTAAGAGGTCAATGTTACAAGTGGAAGAAATAAGTATCGCTTTCAGATGTAGGTTTCCCAGATACAGCAGGGACTCTGAATGTTTAAATCACAGACATGTTTGGAACGGAAGATTCCTCCATACAGTGAAGGAACACAGAGTCTCAGAGTGAACATGGACTCCTCTCACCGGGGGCTTCTGTCAGGGGTTCAGGTTTCCAGAATTACTGATAGGAACTCTTATAACCTGCGATCCTGAAGCAAAGACTGAATCTTAATCTGGAGTTCAATGAGGGTTTTTAGCTCTTTGGGATCTCTGACCTGGATCTCAAAAAAAGTGTAGTAGGATAGGGGGTAGTAAATGAATCTGGGGTGGATCAACACGATTCTCCCTTACGAATATGAAGCATAGCTTGTCAATGTTTTGTAGGATCAACATTTCACCTCTATAATGATGGATTCTCCGACTTCTCCTGTTTTGCTGGTTTTGAAGCAGCATTTCCAATTGGGAGGGCGTAGCGGGAAACCCAGTACCCTTATTGTGTTCATAATATTTGGGTTGGGGATCTCCCAACTCTCCATGTGACTTAAATAAATAATTTCCCTCTGTATTCTTGTTTTATTTTCCCAAACAAAATCTATGCTGGGTCATGAAATAAGTATTGACATTTTAGAAGGGTCCACAGGTTATGATGGATGCATGCGCACCAGAAGACGGCTGCGCTCTACTTTATTACATCAGCTGATAATGAAGTATTAGTTAAGTATGACCAGCGCTGATAATAGTAACCAGAATATTTTAAATATGAGGAGCAGACTCGCATGGAATCAATGATCCTATAGAATGTATACTCTTTTGAGCAGGGCCTTCCTCACCTGTTTTTTCTGTATGTCATATTGTTATGTTATATATGTATTGTTATGTTCTGTCTACACTTTGTACAGCGCTGCAGAATCTGATGGCGCTATATAAAACAATAAATAATAATGAGATATCGTATGATTTGTTTATTATTTATTAGTAAATACGAATGGCATAAACACCAAAGTGTAAAGATTGAATTACATGAAAATGTACAAATGTAGCAATATTCCCTGTGAAATAATCAAATGTACAAACATGTATCCAAAAATCCAATCTAATCATTAAGTAGAATTAGCCAAATAGCTAGCAAAAGGTCTAAAATCCCAATGATGGAGCCATCAAGATCAGGACATGAAAACCATCAAACCATTTTTTAATTAATGAATATTAATAAATAAATTATTAAGTATATTCGCTATATTTAGTATATTTGTCATCATCTACATTATTGCTCAAAGTGCATAAGACCAAGAGTGGCAATGAAAGGGTTAAACCCGCTGGGTGGAACCGCGCCGAGCTTCATCTCTACCCAGGATTCTACAGAAATCATGTCAAATAGAGGAGGTAGTTATCTAAAAGGCAGCATTCAGCAATTTATGTTGAAATAGGTAAAATAATATACAGCAAATAAGGAAACAAAAATAATCTCATTGGTTTTTAGCCTTTATGCAAATTCCATGCATGTTTAAATTCTGTCAGCCTCAACCACGTCTGACGGGACCCTGTTCTATTTATCTACTACCCTCTTGGTAAATGTAGACTTTCTTACATTACTTCTAATCCTCTATAAAATAGCTTAAAATGAAAGTTTTTTTAATTATGTTCTTTAACTTAAAATATTTAGAACTGGTGAATATTAAATATAAAATGTTATTTTGCTTTATGCCAAGCGATACCAAAGATCCCAATCCCAAAATTAGTTTGTTGGAAGTTTCATGTAATTTCACATATAAAGCCGCCGGATACAGAGTAACCGGCACTCCTCTCCTCCACACTATAACAGAAATGGCACCGTCTCTGCGTTAAACAGTTTGCAGGAAACAGAAGACGATAAGAAAGTTTTCATCTGGTATAACCTGAGTAGAACGACATCATATGATTTACAAAATGGATTGACAGATAGGAAGTTAAAACATTGGGGGTGATAATACTGTGTAACCCGCAAACTACTAACTCTGTACAACATAACAGACAAGACCAGGCAGGCTACGCGCTCCGATGTGTCTGTCCTTCAATGTCCTTCGTGGCGCAATCCATGGTGATCAATGATTATGTTATATGTGGAGACTTTAAAGGACCAATCATGACTACAACATTTTAAATTTTAGATGACATTTTAATCCCCTCTGATGTAAAATCCCCCCTCCCCCCAAGAATTTATCCCCTCATCTTCTCCAATCTCATCTCCAATCACATGACCTGTGGATGCAGAGAAGACATGAAAATTAAATCAATAGAAGAGACACTATAACTATATATAAAGTTATTTACACCTCTATAATTATAAACAGAGAAAGTCTCTGGAACTCCAACCCCATCATTTGTCGGTGATATTTGGCCGAGCCGACTGTAATGGGGGGCAGGGCTCGGCTCAAATGAGTTTATCAACAAGAATAAAGATGCATCCATATTTAAAAATTCACAAGTCAATGAAACTTACTAAGAAATGTCCATGGGCTCCTCCTCCTCGCACATTCTGGAAAAGAGAATAATAAGTAGGCATTTATTGTTACTTCACTTATTTAATATCATACTTCTTTTCAAATAAAGCAGCCGTCTGACTGCTGGAGAGATGTATAAACTATTGATCAGAGCTATAGATCAGACCTTTAGTTGATCCAATGTGATATCAACTGAACATTAGCTATATCCCAAAACTAGAAGAGTGGATATGTGTCTTAGACCTTTACCCCAAAATGATAAGAATCCATAACACTTACATATCAACTTCCATGGGTTCTTCAGGATCCAATGGTCTTGGTTTAGGATTCTGGAAGCTAAAGATGTTTCTGGATAGAACACAAAAATACAGGTCAATTTGGAATAATTAGATATTCTTACCATTCTCTTTAATAGAAATAGACATCCATGGAGCATTCTGTGTTTGTTGTCTTATTATGTATGGAGAATAAATAGGCTGGAATTATATCCCAATTATATCCCCTCTGAAATGAGCTGCATGCTGGCCCAATGTCTAGGACAGAACCATAACAGCTTGTAAAGAGTCTTACAAAAAAATAATCCTGGATCTCCCGTATATATACAATGGAATAGTTAAACTTTTGAGCGCATATATCTCGGCATTTAAAGTAAAGCCTAAATTTGTTAAGAGCAAACATTCATTGGTTACTTACCCGTCGTACTTGAACTGCGGGGCTTTTAGGACAGATCTGGTCCCATCATCAGCTTTCCTATTGAGGACAAAAAAAACAATAAGTGAATAGAATATTGTTGTTATCTGAAAAAAAGCTGCATGCTGGCCCAAGGTGTTTTTTCTATGTGAGTCTTTATGAAACATGGAGAGCCGGGCAAAGTCTAGGACAGAACCATAAAAGATCCTAAATAGCCTTACAGATTTAATAGGAACTAACAAGATAAGCCTGGATCTACCCTTAATGTATATTGGAATAGCAAAGGCTTGGGGGCATATATCTCGATATTTCAAATAAGTAAAGCCTAAATTTGTTTAGTATTTATTGGTTACTTACCCGTCATACACGAACTGCGCAGCTTTTAGGATAGATTTGGCCCCATCTTTAGCTTTCCTATTGAGGGCAAAAACAGAACAAAGGCTGATTAGAATATCCTTGTGTGCTCCTTGGTATAAATAATTGTTATGATCCCATTACATTTCTTATAAGTAAAGCCTAAAAAACAAACATTTATTGGTTACTTACCCGGGGTCCATGAGCTGTAGGGCCCTTAGGGCTGGTGTGAGTCCATCATTAGCTTTTCTATTGAGGGCAAGAACAAAACAAAAAGTCAATAGAATATTGTTGTGTCCCCCGTGTTATAAATAATTGCTATGAATCCATTACAAGGATTTTTGTTAAATAATAAATAATGTTTTCTTATAAGTTTTATTGTATCTTCTGCAGTGTTATAGCTTTTGTTGGCCTATTCATATAACACAGAATCTGTTGTGGGGTTCACTGAAAGTAAAAAGGGCAAAAACAAAAACAGAAGATTGGATAGAATATTCCTGTGTGCTCCGTGGAATAAATAATATTTAATGAACCCATTAGGAGTGAAGCCTAAAGAACAAACATTCGTTGGTTACTTACTCGGGGTACTTCAGCTGGGCAGCTCTTAGGACTGATTTCTGCCAATTGTTAGCTTTCCTATTGAGGACATA
>VKOC01049318.1:0-12555 GCA_009364415.1 Spea multiplicata
GACAAATAGTAGAATCTATTTAGCAGGTTTTGTCATTAGTTTTTGCAGATGAGTAAAAGTTTTCTGTTTAAAAAGTGAGAGAAAGTATTTTTTTAACAAAAAAACCCATATTTTATCATTTGTTTTTAGTAAATTAGATGATATGATAAAATGAATGGTATGTAAAGAAAGCCCTGTTTGTCCTGAAAAAAACAATATACAATATGTGTGGGAGCACGAAATGAGAAAGAAGAAAGTCACAGCTAAACAGTAACACTGAAAAACGTTAAAAAAGGCATTGTCCCGCAATATACTACGAATAAAAACCCCTATTGTCCTTAAGGGGTTAAAGAATCAGAATAAAAGAAACACCTGTTTTTACCTTATTTGCTGTCCTCATTTCATCTACGGAGGGTCTGTGGATTGAGGTCCGGTGCCGGTCGAGAGTCTCAGGAGAGATGCAAAAGAGATGCATAGATTCTCATCACTATTTTATTTATCACCTTGAGGGTGTTTATATTAACTTTTACACCATCTCTGGTGCTCAGTTGCTGTTTTGTGTTGCTCCAAGTTCTGACTTCAGCTTTGTCTCGCTGTTATCCTGACTTCTCCAACCTTTGATTTTGGCTTCGTCTCACGGCTATCCTGACTTCTCCAATCCTTGACCTCGGCTTCGTCTCACGATTATCCGAACTTCTCCAGCCCCTTACCCGGCTTAGTTTTGGTGTGCTTCTCCAGTACCATTTCGCCTGCCTCTGGCTCGTGCACGGGTTCTGCACTGTGGATCCTCGGCTACTGATCCTGACCATCCCTGGCTGTTACACATTCATGTTTACTGTCAGGAACCACTTTATCCCTGCCTGAACCATGGCTTTTTCATACCTGTGGCTTTAAATCTGCTACCACTAGTGGCCACCCTCCGCCCTCTGGAGCACTCAGAATCCTATTACTAGGATCAGGTGTGCCTTGTTACCTGGGTTGAGCCCTGGTCAACACATCCAGCTGGGCCTTGTTACCTGGAGTACTCTGCCTTTATGAACCTGCCCTGGCCTTCAGTCAGGGCCTTTGTATTGAAGTCTATGGACCTTCCTGCTGTGGCTCTACACCCGTACTGTTCCTGGTTCCCTGCTTTTGTGTCCTTCCAAGTGGACTCCCTGCTTTTGTGTCCTTACAAGTGGCCTCCTGCTTTGTGTCCTTCAAGTGGACTCCCTGCTTTTGTGACCTTTCCTCAGACTGTCTTATTGCCTCTAACGGAACTGTAGTAAGAAAAGAGGACCTGCACGTATTTGAAAAAGCTCTTTGTGCTAGGGCTAAGACTTCTTACCACAGGTTTTGAGACGGCCTCTCTACAGTCCCAGGAGCACCCAGAGGCCGCTCAATGGGGAGGGGGTACTGTCAGGAACCACTTTTTCGCTGACCTGAAACCAGCTAAACCCTCTGTAACCCACACCAACAAACCCCAGGTCCAGGAACCTGCATGTGACAACAGCAACGCATCAAAGCTGGAGCACACCTTATCTCTTCCCCAACCTGGTGATCCTGGGGTTAACCAATCCACAGTACCTGGCACTTCTGCACCATCTGTAGCCATGTCGGATGACCTCCAGACCATCTCTGATGAAACAGACTGGTCTGATATGGACAGTGTGTCTTCAGATGCTTCTGTTGCTGATACAACGTACACACCTGCAATTGATAATCCCACGGCTGTTTGTGCAGTTGGAACCACCACTCCCATTACTCCCAGGAATAAGAATCGTAGACCCCAAACAGCAAAAAACTCCTTAGGGGCTCCTGGTTACATCCTAGCATCTGATGGGACAATTGTGCATGGGAAAAAAAGCCATGGTTCAGGCAGGGATAAAGTGGTTCCTGAAATTTACACACAAACCCTCATACGTGCACTCTCACTCTAACATACATACATTCACACATGCAGTTACATACATACTCCATTACCTCTTACTCACTACCTCCCTGAGTGAGGGAATTTAAACATGCATGGGATAGTCATAAAGTTATTCAGTATCTAAGATAACACTAAGAACTGATTAGGGTCTGAGTGTTTACATCAAGAAAAACGCGCACACTACATGGGCCGAATGGCTCTTATCTTCTGTCAATTTCTATTTTTTCTATATTTATCTAATTTCACTCTTTTCCACCATCAACATGCACTGACCGCCTTAATGTTACCAGCCTAAGTGCTTGCACATGATGCTCTACTGGTAATTAAACACCTCTTCACGTGGCAGCTTATTTCCTTAGCTGTTTTGAAATCAGTTTAATGCCTAATGTTAATATTCATACGTATGTTATTGTTATTATTAATTTAAGACCAGCCACTCCACAATATATGTTCTATCTGTTTCTGGCCATTTATAAACATAGTCTGCTTTACTGATGCAAACTGAGATATTCTTTGCTTGTTAGTTACAATCATACAAAGAAAGCTTGTCTCTGGTGATATTTATGTTGACATTCCAGTTTGTCCTTCTATTACAATGCTTAGGGAGATTTACAAAGATAATAAAGATATGATGTTTGGCGTTATGACATATATATCAATATCTTCTCTTTTCCCTGTGGAATTGTGAACGTATCTTACTCGCCCACAATAGACTGAATCAATCATTTGAAACACACAGAACATGCATATGGAACAGACAGCTTGGGAGCCTGTGACCTATATGGGTACACATGTATGGTGCCTACTCCCCAGTAGAGGAGAAGTCAGGCTAATAAGCATAATTGTGTAAACTGTAAGAATTGAAGGAGCCAGGGTTGGCTGTATGAGGGATTCTTCTGGGAAATATGTATTGTTATATAATTACATCACTACTGCTGTTGCTACTGAAATATTCAACAATTCTGCCTTTCACCACCAGCTGCACATCTGAAATGGGGAAATCTTTACGTTTGATTAACACACTATTTAACCCCAAACAGAACAGTGGCATCTTTTCGCCCACTCACAAAATTGTAACAGCTAAACAGATTTTTTCATAGACCGTGAAATGGGATAGACTGTCATAGACTGTGAAATGGTAAAAAAATTCCTCCTAAACACTTTTTTTTCGGTGCTAGAGCTCACATTTAGCGGCATGATGGTAAGTAGTAAGTAAAGGACAAGCAGGAGGGCTGGCCCTTCATAATCAATAGTTAATTCAGTGAGATTAGAATTTCCATGTCACAATGCAATTTTGTATTTCAAGAACATTATAGAGAGCAAATACAGTTTTAAATGCAACAGTATGTAAGTGCAACTTGAGAGGCTGGGTCAATTTTAATAGATTTGTTATAGTTAGATTTATGGGACAACCGTATAAAGAGCTTACAATTTACATTTGGAAACCTATATTTGTTTGTAGATGCCTAATTTAAGGCTAATACATCCTTCAACCACTTGTGTCTCCTGGACAGGAGAATATGTACACAATCCTGCATGGCCAGCAGCCATTTTTCAATTCAATAAGTTGTGAGTGATTTTTATCCAACTTGCATGTACTCTCAGATAAGTTAATGACCCCAAACGACCAAGCACCCTTTTGTAGCACGGTATCTCCAGGCATTATGGCACATGCAACAACTAAAATCTGTTGTGTATTTAGTAATATGGTGATATGTTACTCATAGCGTGGACAAAACAGCTACACAGTTGTGCCTTTTTTTCAACTAATAAAAGCCTCTCCAGATTTGTTTATTGATACTAACTTGTGCACAGCAATCAATAAAATGTATGCTGTTAGAAACAGTCCACTAATTTTTACCATACCTAATGTTTCTCATTATGCCCTAATCAAATGTGGCATCAATTATTTTGTTAATTTATGTATGTCAAAAATACCATAAGTTACTCTACAGTACCCCGTTGCAAACCATAACATTTACAAATCCATCAGTCTTTGCAAGATGGGACCATTTCTCAGGAAGAGATTCCAGTCAGTTGGATTTTCTCAGGATAATTTGACTTGTTTTTCATCCCTCTATCTGAGATTGAAAATACAATTGTTCTTGTCCCAGACTCTAACTCACATGTACCTTCATCTTAACATTTAAAGACTAACTAATCTGAGTGTTGTCTACCAGGGCATGCACGTTGTTATTTTCTGCCCATTTTCATAATAATCCTGTTAAAAAAAAATAAAAAATAAAAGTCATTCATTTGTGCCCAATGGCAGTGGAGTGAAAAACCGTTGCTGGCTCCCCACCAGCCTGTTTACATACTCCTCTGCACTAGTGGCCCCAAGTGTTAGGAAGCTGAAATACATCCACCATTGGCTTGAATGGGTCCCATTTACTTTAATGGTGTCCGTAGAACTATAAAGTAGCATTGCCACAGTGTCTAGTTTAAAATTATGGCTGATTACATACATAAATAAAATTAATTGGGCATCATCAGCATTCTGATTAGACATGTAAATGATTAACCATTTAATGTCCTTAGGTGGCACTATTACTTCCTAAGTGGGCCCCACAGCCGCCTCACTCACCATAACGTACACACATATACCAACAAACTGACCCCAACCTTGCACAGAACTTGACCATGTATTTAGGGCAATTTACACACAGTTGACCTCATTGTGCCTTGCACCAGGGTAGCCTTGTTTGGAGAATTAGGACAGGTTCAAGAGGAAACTGCCCTCTGCCATTTGGGTCAGCCTGACCCTGGTCGATAGGCTGGGAATAACCTCAGTCATGATGGAATTAAACAGATCAACCCTCCCATGCACATCTCATGCTTTGACCACAAAATACATGCTTGAGGGGGTTTTACTATATCCGGGGATGTTATTGACCTTGTTTTTTTTTCCAGCAGCAGCCCCTATTGTATTGGATAAATCCAAAGCAAAAGTAGCTTAAAATGTGCAACTGAATTTGTCCTATATAAAATACTACACAATTTGTGTGTATATATAACACAAAATAGGGAATAAGGGTTGAACAAGCATATGACAATAATAATAATAATCATATCTCATAATACTATGAGATATGATAAGGCTGTGCCATGACTTTCATTATATGACAAGGATAGAGAAAACATTGAGGAAATTAAGATTACATTTTATATTTTCCTTTAATTTTTGCTCCAGAAAAAAATATCTGTTTTGGGCAAAAGAACAAACAGAAAACCACCAGAGTGATATTTATGCATGAAATTCTTTGCATATTTTTACAACTGTGATTATCTTCACAGTGCATAGTAAATCCATTGGCTTTTGGCCATTCCACAAAATGTGTAGGGAAAGTGTGTCAGGGGATCACGCAGTCTCAATTATATTTTGTTGCTTTCCAATTCTCTGGACCAATTGCATTTTACATAATCTGTGCAAATCCTGTACAGTTTTTAGGATAAATGCAAACTTTTATTTTTTAAAGATAATAGTGTGTAAGAGGATGCAAACTGTAATATCAGATATAAACTTGATTTTTAAATTTAGTGTTATAAGATGCTGTGGAAAGGTGAAACTATCTCATAACCACTGCCCAGATTATGCCGATTGTCACAGCAGAAGTAGATGTAAATTGCACTAAATGGACAAAAATATTGGGACACCTGACCATTACACCAACGAGTATATGACTTTGCATTCTAAATACACTGGTCCTTGGTCCCCCTGTTGAAGCTATAACAACTTCCACTCTTCTGGGAAGGCTGTCCACAAGATTTTGAAGTGTTTCTGTGGGAAGTTTTGCCCTTTCATCAAGTAGATCATTTGTGAGGTTGGGCACTGATGTTGGACAAAAAGGTCTGGCTTGCAATCTCCATTCTACCTTATCCCAAAGTTGTTTGATGCGGTTGAGGTCTCGGCTCTGTGCGGGCCAGTCAAGTTCTTTCACACCAAGCTCATCCAACCATTTCTTTCTGGACCTTGTTTTGTTTGGAGTACAATCCTGCTGGAATAGAAAATAGCCTTCCCCAAACTGTTTCCAAAAAGTTGGAAGCATAGGATTGTCCAAAATGTCTTGGTATGTGCACTTCAGCATATATTTTTGTTTGAGTTATAAGTTATGGAATTTATCATAAAAGACAATATTTGTGTTATTATCAATGTCAGTATATGTTTATGCAAAATATTACTAAATCTACACGTTTTAAAAATATATACTCATAGGATGCAGTAGTTTTGTAGTAATGCAATTATTTGAAGCAACCGTATGCATTTGTTTTATCCGATAAAATAGTATGAATATTTGTAGTATTTTGGATCTTTTCTTGTATTCAGGGCCGGCCCTACAATAGGGCAGACTGGGGCAATTGCCCCAGGCGGCACTTTGGAAGGGGCGGCACTTTGCCGCCCCGAGCGGTTTTTTTTTTTGAAACGGAAGAGAGAGAGAGGGGCGCTGAGTGGTTTTCGCTTACCCGCTCGGCGCCCCTCTCTCTCTCCTCTGCGGCGAGTCTCCCTCTTCGGTCTTGGTGCCGGCTTGTAATGCTGAGCGCCGGAAGTGGCGTCAATTTCCGGCGCTCAGAATTACAAGCCGGCACGGTGGCAGAGCAGGGAGACTCGCCGCAGGACTCTTAAGGTAAGTACCGGGGGGGGGCGTCGGCGAAGTTTAAAATGCCGCCCCCCCCCCCCCGCCGACGCCGGGGGGGGCGGCATTTTAAACTTCGCCCCAGCGGCGTTACGCCTTCGGCCGGCCCTGCTTGTATTCATATCATGTCTTGCAAAATTCACCTCAGGCCAGCTACCAATGAAAAGATGAACTTCTGTGGGAAAAAAACGATACATATTTACCAATGGTAAAGCACAAACTTTTCCCCAGGAATAGCAGTTAAACAAAATGATGAGAAAATTGTTGAAAATGTCCCAGCCTCCAATGGGAAAAATGTGGCCAGACATCGGAGGGTTAAAGGCAAAGTGTTGTGTCATAGCTTTAAAATTAGTAATTTAATTTATTAAAACTCCCTACAGTTCATACCTTGTTGTTTATTAGTCAGTGTAATTGGTTTGAAAATATTTAGTTAAAACTCTACATCTAAAATACATCCTATATTAAAGCCATCATTAATTAATCACTCACAATAGGCAAATAGTTCCAAACTTAATGACTTAGTGACAAATCTCTACACCAATTTTAAAAATAACAAAAATGCCTGCTTTGATATTGCCCTTTATGTTACATAGTATTACAATGATGAGTTGATGAGATGATGAGGACTATGAGTTTCATTCAAGTTTTTTTCACAAAGTGTCAAGGTAATAGAGGCAATTAGCAGAACCCCAATATTTATTATCATTTTATGAGCTGCTTTTAGAAAGAAACACAAATAATCAGTGTAGATGAAACTTTTCTACCGATTGATCTTATATCAGAAGCTCAGCATGTGCTTCTTATCAACTGCTCATCCTTTAAATACAAAGATAAATCACTTAGAAATCACTTTATTAAGTAACAGTTAACATATCAGGTTTGTGTCATAATTACTCTGCATCTGTTTAATTGCCCATTATCAAATTCCTTGCACGTATAATACATCCCAATACATTAAAGAGACCCAGATCCTGTATTTTATTCAGATCTCTGTATAAGGATTCTTATCATTCTCATGCTTGTCTTTAATCCTTAAACACTTCTGGGGCTCAATTCAATGAACCATCTAAAATGTGCCAGAAATTAAAATTTCAGACTAAAACCATATTCATACGTTAGTTATTTAACTGCTTAAATGCACGTAATATTCAATCACAGCCAGGCCCGGACTGGCCATCGGGCACACCGGGCATTTGCCCGGTGGGCCGGGCCACGGCAGGGCCACATTGATTTAGGGGCTGATGGAGCTGCAGCTCCAGGCCCCTACCCTACCTACGGCCGCATTAACGCAGGGTATAAGGGGCACCTGCCCCTTAAGCCCGCCGCAACTGCGACCGGGTCCGCCACTCTAAGTGGCCGGGAAGTCCCCACCAAGGCCGGCCTTACAGGTCTGCGGCCGCACAATGTTTAAATAAAAACATCGGGTTTTTTTTTTTAACTTTATTTAACATCCTCCATGTTAAATAAAGTTTTTTTTACTTTATTTAACACGGAGGATGTTAAATAAAGTTGGAAAAAACCCCCGATGTTTTAGTTTAAACTCTGTGCGGCCGCAGACCCGTAAGGCCAGCCCTGATGGGGGCTTCCCGGCCCCTTAGAGCAGGGACGACCTTTGGGGTGTGCGACCGCACAGGGCACCCGGCACCCCTCCAGAGACGGACAGTAATGTCCGCCGCTGGAGGAGCAGGCTCGCAAGGGAGCGGTATCGGAGGTCTTTAACAGACAGTTGGCATACTTGTATGGAAATGTGTATGTGCATGTATGCATCACAACATACCATTCCATACCATACCATTCCTTTAATGGTAATTATTTGTGTGGCTGGCTGCACAGTTTGCCTTAAACTAAGTATGTTTCGTAAATGAAGCAATGTAAAGATGAGTGGACCAAAATTCCTCCACAATGATGTAAGAGACTGCTGAAGTCAGCCAGAAAATAATTACAAGCTACTGTAGTTAAAGGCGGTTCTACAAGCTACTGAATCAAAAGGTATACTTAGTTTTTCACAAATGGCTTCTCCGTTTTGGCTTTATTTTTGTTGAATAAATCATGACACTGCATAATATGTCATGTGTTCATCTGTGGTTGTAATTATATTTTTAGACCTGCTAAGGGACAGATGATTGATATTATGTGTGGTATCACATGGTCCACAAAATACATATGGGCAACTGTGGATGTCTCATCTTTATACAATGTAATTCCACACCAACTAGGACTGGAATCTATCCGGAGAACATTATCCTCTGATGAGAGGATGGGTGAGCTACAAAATCAATTTATTTTAAAATGTATCAAATTCATTTTACCACACAATTACTTTCTTTTGGATGATCATTTTTATTTACAAATATGTGGAACAGCCATGGGAACCAGATTTGCACCAAGCTATGCCAATCTGTACGTAGCAGATTGGGAGACGAACTACATCTGGTCTAACAATCCGTTTGGTGCAAATCTGGTTCTCTGGGAACGCTATATCGATGATGTTTTGATCCTCTGGCAGGGATCTATGGAAGAGCTATACCAATTCATCTCTTACATTAATCAAAATGAATATAATTTAAAATTCACTTCAAATATTGGCACACAATCTATTGATTTTTTAGATTTAACGTTAAAGGGGACTAATAATGAAAAAAATCAGCAGACTTTTTTCAAGCCTACAGATGGAAACGGATTCATTCACTATTCTAGTCGCCATCACCCTCAATGGTTAAATAACATCCCCAATGGTCAGATGGCTAGAATCCGTAGGAACTGCACTGTCCACCGCTGTGTTCTGCTGAAGAGCCACACAGGTGAGGGAGACCCCCATCTGTACAGCAACCAGCTTTCGCGCTCGCAGAGAGCAAACTTAGAGGGACAAAATATTTTTAAAAATAGCTGAAAATTTTTTTTTGTTTTATTTTCTTTATTTTGTCTTTAGTTTATAGGCCTAGTACTTTGTAAATGGCGGCTACACTGGCTAGTGTCTGTTTTAATTAAGTTATTCACCAGGGCCTACTAAATCTTGCCATTACCATTTTACGTATAATATTTATACAGTTATACATGAAGCTTTTCTGCCTTACTGCAACACAATGCTTATTTTATAATTGTATCTCTGATGCTTCCTCTCCCCTTAGTTCCCTTGGGCAGCCAAAGTTTTCCATTTGCTGCATAATGAAAAAAGAAGGAATAACATCAATAACGTAGTTTAAGTCTTGGTCCCATTGGTCTAAATGTCCGCAAAGCATATAACTAGAACCGCAATATGAATAAGTAATGCAGGGAACTGGCAAAATATTATTAGCAAAATATGTTAGTTTGGACATTTTAGGGTCTTACTAAATTACAACCACAGACTGTTGTAAATGTGCAGAAATCTAGTTCAATAGCTAAAAATATTTTATCTATAGTGTGATTTTGCTGTAGAGTTTCCCTTAAGGAGAAGATTTGTTTAAAATGTCATATTTCTTAACTGGAAATTATTTATAGGTATGTAAGCTCTCAAATTCTTGTTAAAATATGAATGTGGTTATATAAAGGACCTTTATAATGCTATACAAATAAATATTTGTCTATGTTCCCTTCAAATGGTGTTGTTAATGTTAGGGACCAGGAACCAGACGGACACAAAACGTAAAATGCAATCACCTTTATTGTAATGACAATAGTGAACAAAGCCAAATCGTGATCCAAAAGCATATACCAAAAGACAAGCCGGGTCAGGAACCAAGACAGATACTCAGACAAGCCGGGGTCAGGAATACAGAGATCAGCGAAGTCAGGAACAAGCCAGGAATCAGGAGCCAGGAGGGACGTCAGAGAAAGCCAGGTCATACACAGGAATTCAGGAACACAGCGATAGCACTTGCAGCCAGAAACAACACAAGGGCAAGGAGGAAGTGAAGCTTAGCTGCTTAAATAGCCAAAAGGGGCTGGCTGTGGGCTGGACAATGGGCTGAGTCACAGGAGTGACAGGAGTGTAGCCATGGCAACCCAGCCAGACTGTATAGCCTCCAGCAATGCAGCAGAAAAGCAGCTAG
Source organism: Spea multiplicata (assembly GCA_009364415.1). NCBI lineage: Eukaryota > Metazoa > Chordata > Amphibia > Anura > Pelobatidae > Spea > Spea multiplicata. The sequence continues at coordinate 10,551 of VKOC01049318.1, forward strand.
ACCATAACAGTTCATGTCTGATAGGACATGAGACCCTAGTTTTTTTAGGTTAATATGCTGGTTGTTACTCCCCCGCCTGCTGCCATGGAGGAAAGAGAGCCCCCCCTCCTCCTCTCAGCCGTAATAGCGACCACCACAGCAGCAGCCACGGAGAAGAACCCGACTACCACCTCAGCAGCCGCCACGCGGAGGAGATCCTCCTCCTCTCATCCACCACTGTGTTCTGCTGAAGAGCCACACAGGAGAGGGAGACCCCCATCTGTGCAGCAACCAGCTTCCGCACTCACACAGCACAAACTCCCAAACTACAGATGTTTTTTATTGGGAGATTACGCCATACTCACGATGGCCGCAAATCCTGATACCAGAAGTGACGTTTGTGTTGTTCACCCTTTTTGGTATGAAGAATGATCCACAAAGGTTCTGTTAAGTCAACTTTTATTTATTCCAGTTCTGTATCATGACACCTTATGTGCTTGCTTTGCACTCTACTCTCAGTGTCCCAGTTCTGACCCTTGCTGAGGGATGATGTCACTTCCTGTTGTCTGACCCTTATGCATATTCATAAGGCTCAGCTCAGCACATCCTTCCTTTTCTAAACAAAAACAACAACAACAAAAACATTCATAATTATTAATAGAACTATTGTTGCAAAACAAGATGTCTACATTTTCTGACATGTCTAGCAACATATAACACATAAACTGAGTATAACGCAAAATGAAGTAGAAATTAGTTAGGTCAGTTTGCAGTTAACATTCTTCAATGAGTCTATGTGGCCTTCTGACCGCTCTGCCACTTGATGTATGTTGGTTCCCATGTGAAGACTGCCGCAGAGTTCCACCTGTATAATGTTCTGGGGCATGAATGCCCTCTGCATTGTCAGTATCCTCAAAAGATGACTCATCACCAAAAATTGGAGCACGATCAATTACATTCTGCTCATGTTGTATTTCAGGACAATCGTTTTCCGAATCCTCGGCATTGCTTAACAAATCTATATCCAGTGACTGTGTTCGGTCCAGACAATGATTTGGTATCTTCAATAAATGTTTCCGATTACGTCTCAAAATCACTCCGTTATTTGTCTTTACTTCAAAGGACCGGTCTGAGACTTGACGCAGAACTATAGCTTTATTCATCCAACGTTGACCTGTCCAGATCTTTACAGTGTCCCCAGCGTGCAGCATTTGTACATTCTTTGCACTTTTGTCATAGTTTCTTTTCTGACGTTCCCTTATTTCTTCCTTCTTTGCTATGTAGGAAGTGTGCAAGTGTCTGTTAGAATGATACTGTGTCAAATTCAATTGTGGTAGCTTTGTCTTTATCTGACGCCCGAAAAACAATTCTGCAGGAGATTTGCCCCCCTCCAAAGGTGTAGCTCGATAATTAAGCAAAGCTACTTGTGGTTCTTCACCTGAGTGACTAGCCTTTTTAAGTAATCTTTTAAGGATTTTGACACCGCACTCAGCTAATCCATTACCTTGAGGATATTTGGGACTTGATGTTTTGTGAAGAAATCCAAACTCCTCAGAAAATGCCTTAAAATACCTGCATGAGAACTGTGGTCCGTTGTCTGTTTTTATAATTGTAGGGATGCCAAACCGTGAAAATATAGCTTGTAATTTGCTGCATACATGCTCTGATGATGTATTCCTGAGTTTGGCAACCTCTGGGTATGATGAGTAGGAGTCCAACAGAGCTAGGTAATCACGTCCATCAAGTGAAAACAAATCCACTCCCACTGTATGCCATGGAATCTGTACCATATCTTCTTGCAGTAGAGGTTCTTTTGGACTGGCAGGCTGAAATGACTGACAAGTGTGACATGAAGAGACTAGGGCTGCTATATCACTCATCATTGAAGGCCAGAAAAGAACTTCCCTTGCTCTCCTCTTGCATTTTTGTATCCCTAAATGTCCTTCATGTATTTTTTGTAGCAGGTCACGCCTGAGAGAAACTGGAATTACCAATCTCCTGCCTTTCAAGAGTACATTGTCAAGCA
>VKOC01049321.1:0-11118 GCA_009364415.1 Spea multiplicata
AAATGATAAAAACAAATTTTTTATTTTGTTTTTGGTCAATTTGTTTTAGGACACACTCTCATACTCAATATCTCTCTTCCTTCTCCGTGTCTCCACTTCTGCTTTGCTCCATGTCTTCTCCTGTGGTTCACTTTTCTTAACAAACCAGAACAAGAATTTAACGCAGCTTATCGGGGCTATAGTGATCGTTATAACCATCTTCACAGTGTCAGAAGTCAAATGGAAACTGAGCGGGACACTTTAAATGATGACTGGCAGACGTCACCTAGTGGCAAGTGTCCTGTATTGCATGCACTGAGATAAACCTTTTAAAGGCCATCCTACACAATTACCCAACTTACCCAATTAACTATATAAAGGCATTTGACGTCTTTACTAGTTGCTCAGTTGTTGTGCCTTGTTAATATTGACACTTAGGGTCCTGATACCTGCTCCCTGTACCCACCACCTTCTGACCCTCGGTATTGAGTAGTTATTGTTATCTGGCTATCGAGTTTAGCTTGGTGCTTGACCACATATTGACTGTGTAGTACCTTCGGCTACTGACTGGCTAACTACTGACCCCGTTCTAGCACATCTTGTCCTTCTGGCTATCGTGATTTCTGTTGGTAGCCTGTGACATTTCCAAGCAGACACTTTAGTCCAGCTGTGCTGCTCCTGTGGCTTAGGTTTTTAATGTTTCATGGCTTCTCTGTTTCATGGCATTCCTCTGAATCCAGGCCCTTTGAGGACCTCTGTCAATCTGCTGGATCCTATTCTACTTACTGTGAGGGGTTTAGTCAGTTGTGCCACCTTACTGTGGGTGACCCAGTGTCAAGGCCTACCTGCCAGTGTTTACAACCCTACTTCCTATAAATCCTTTTCACAGAACTATTCCACCAGGCCAGGATAATGCTGCAGATAACTAACGACTCGAGAAGACAGAACAAATGGACAACAAGAAACAGAGCAAAGGAGAACCAGGGACACGGAGAACGTAGGGAGACACGGGCAAAGAGTTAGAGAGTGAAAAAACCCAATGAAAAGGAAATACAAATTTGGATCACTCTGCTTTGTTTTAGTTTGTATTGTTGGGGCTCTTCCTTTTCTGACATTGATACGAATTTATGAAAATAGCAATTTTTGTTCAGAAAAATCTGATTGCCTAAGTCCAATATTTACATTTGCTTCTTAAGTAAAGAATGATGAAGCAGAATATTTCTCTTTGTGTTAACGGCCACCATTTTCTTTAAGTATCAATAATATTTTCATGATATATATTTAATATATTCTATTAATAGTATTTTGATAGTAGTATCTACAAGATAAACTGATAATCTGTGTTTTATATACCTATTGCATGCTGTTTATTAGCTAGACTTTGCGGTGCCCTTAGGAAGCATCCCACACGAGAATATAGTATAATAGTGGAGACTGGCTGCATTGAATACAGAATCTTCGCAGGATACAAATCACACAAGCAGTGTAAGTAGGCACAGAACTAGATCTAGAGACAAGCTACAAAGGGATAAACCAGAAGCATAGTCAGACGGACCAGACTCAGGGGCAGGCAAACATGCAAGAAGTCAGATACTAAACAAGTGGCCACAACACAAGCTGAACGGGCAACCTATCACTGAGCCAGGAATCCGGACTAGGAGCAAGTTTTAATTGCCCACTGATCAGAGAAACAGGTGGAAGCACCCTGAGTGCAGACAACTGCAATACAATGCGTCAACAACTTGTAGATTCGAGGATCCAAGTCTTGTACCATGTATGATCTCAACAAGTCATGCGCAGACAAGAGCGTAACCCTGACAGGTAAAGATCTGCCCAGGGCCCAGATATCAGAACATTATAGGCACAGTATGTGTCAGGTTTCCAAACTCTGCTTTCATGCATCTGTCTCGAGTAATCACCCCCAGGTCCACTTTTTAGATCTATTTTTAAAAATGTAGCACCATTAAATTCAGAAATGATTATTTGTAGAACTGCCATGGATACATTTTAAATATTCAGTATGTTGTTTCATATTGCAGATCCCATGGGCTCGCTGCAATGACTACTGCCCTCCAGGATATAGGAAAGCTTCTGGATATAACACGTGCTGTTATCGCTGTGTCCCCTGTTCTGAGGGTGAAATGTCCAATGTAACAGGTAGGTGAATGTTATACAGATTAAGGAGCAATTCAGGCGTCCAACTCAGTGACAGAGGAAGCCGGAGCGGCTGGGTTGGACAATTCAGTGGAAGTGACAGAAATCGACAGATATCACTGTTTTACAAAAAATGCCCAGCGCTATAATCCTCTGTAGATAATACATCACCTCTGTAGATCATGGGGGTTTTTTTGCTTGCCGTCTTTTACTGTCCAAAATATTCCTTAAAGTTGGAGATTACTTGTCTATTCTGCAATTAGTACGAATTGCAAATTTACTTAATGATAATAAAGAAGCTTGCGATACCACATAGGTAAAATACCACCATTTGAAATATTTGATGTGCAAAAGACAAAAGTTCTTACCATTTATTTCTTTTCCCCGACACCAAGCAGCAGCATACCTTAGAGTTTTCTTCCTCGCTCCTTCAGGCACGACAGGAACCTCAAGAAAAAAACCAGACATTTTTTAAAACTGCCCCCTCCCCCAAATACTGGCATAAATTCAGCTGGCAACAGAAGTGCCCCAGAAGTAACGAGCCAGACACAAGAGTGAAAAACTGAATTTATTAGGGAGAGAATCAAGTGCAGCCGCCTGGTGTTGGGAAAAATATATTTACGGTAGGAAATTTTGTGTTCCCGACATCAAGCGGCAGCATACTTTAGGGGTGCAGCAATATAGTTCTAAATTACTGCCTGCCGGACCTTGCATCCAAGAGAAACGTCCTCAGAGGCCTGTAATGTTTTAAGAAGCTGATGACCAGGTGGGGGCTTTATAAATCCGGTTAGGCGAGGCAGCCATAGTTTCCACGCAGGAGGCGGCAAAAACTCTAGTAGATTGGGCAGTAATGGAGAATGGAGGAGAGAGCCCTTCCAAAACCTAGGACAGTTTTATAGTCTCTTTAAGCCACCAAGCAAACCTAGAACCCTGAATTATTTTCTGGCACTAAAACACATGATAAAAAGATTAGATTTTTGAAATTGAGTCCTATCCAATAAACAGAGAGACGACGTTTAACATCCAAGGAATTAAATTGCTTTTCTAAAGGGAGAAGGATCCAGGTCTTGAAAGACTATATTGATGATGCCCTCAAGAAAGGGTATATAAGACCCTCTACCTCCCCAGCCGGTGCAGGGATGTTCTTTGTCAACAAAAAAGACGGAGGTCTGCGTCCTTACATTGATTACCGAGCTCTTAATGACATAATCATAAAAAATGCTATCCTTTGCCGTTGATACCCAAACTCTTGGATCGTCTCAGCTCTGCCCATATTTATACCAAAATTGACCTTCGTTGGGCCTATAACTTGGTCTGGATAAGAAAGGGAGACGAATGGAAAACTGACTTTTGGACACGGTATGGACATTTTGAGTACACCGTGCCGCTTGGTTTATGCAACGCTCCGGCTACATTTCAACACTTCTTGAATGATGTGTCGGGACTATCTCGATGTCTTCATTATAATGTACTTAGATGACATATTGATATACTCGGAGACGCTGAAAGAACATCGGCAGCATATGCACAAAACACAGCCTTTACGCGAAATTGGAGAAATGTCCGTTTGAAACAACCACTGTGGAGTTCCTCGGCTTCCTTCTGACCCTTCAAGGGATCCAAAGGGATGACAAAAAGGTTCAGGCCATCACCAATTGGTCCTGTCCCTCCAACAAGAAAGAGGTGCAGCGCTTCATAGGTTTCGCCAACTTCTATCGTAAGTTCATCCGTGATTTCTCCAAGGTGATCCAACCCCTCACGGCCTTGACCAAAAAAGAAGGTTGATTGGAATTCACCGGCTCAAGATGCATTTGACCGTCTCAGCACCTATACTTGCTTTTCCTGACCCCTCCAAACTCTACATTTTTGAGGTGGACACTTCTGACTCCGCTATAGGGGCTATACTGTCTCAAAGAAGCGGCTCCCAAAATGTAGTACACCCAGATGCCTTTTTCTCTAAGAGACTATCTCCTCCCGAAAATAATTATGATGTTGGTGAATTACTCGCCTTGAAATCAGCCCTGGAAGAGTGGAGACATCATTTGGAGGGCACGTTGGGCTTTGTTTTTTAGTCGGTTTCACCTCAATATCACTTATCATCCAGGGTCAAAGAATGGCAAACCCGATGCCCTGTCACGGACTACGCACTGCTGGAGAGTCCGAGAGTACAACCAACATCAACCAGACCATATTACACAAAGGCCATTTTTTAGCATCCTTTCTGTCCATGTGGGAGAGACTCTGGTACCATAGCGCCCCTGAGAGGACTCCCGCTCCTCGTTTCTGCACACGAAGGGATGGGTTGCTCTACCTCCGCTGCCAGATCTACGTGCCTCCTCCTGTACATCAAGAGATACTCCGATTTCATCACTGTACGTTGGCTGCATGACACGGAGGCGCACAAAAGACGCAGGAGCTAATTCAATGCCTCTTTTGGTGGCCGGCTATGTGTAAGGAGATCATCGCCTATGTTTCAGCCTGCCAGGTGTGTGCCACCTCCAAGACCTCACGACAACGACCCGCCGGTCTCCTTCAGCCTCTGTCAGTGCCTGAACAACCATGGACTGATATTTCGATGGATTTACCTCACAAGGCTACACAACCATCTTGGTGGTGGTGGATCAGTTCACCAAAGCGGCCCACTTCATACCAGCCAAGTGCCTACCCACCTCCACTGAAACAGCCACCCTCAAAGAAGTCTTCCGTCTCAATGGCCTGCCTCGCTCGATCACGTCAGACCGTGGGACGCAGTTCACCTACCGTTTCTGGCACACATTCTGTAAGGGCTACAAATAGTTATTCGTCCTCCTTTCATCCCCAGAGCAACGGACAAACTGAACGAGTTAATCAAATCCTCGAACAATACTTATGTTGCTATATAACTTATCTACAAGATGACTGGGTCCATTTACTTCCAAGAGCGGAGTATACCTACAACAACCAAACACAAAGGTCTATTGGCTGCTCTCCATTTTATGTCAACTTTGGCGACTCGCAGCAGGTTCCCTGGTCCCGGCACCATCGCGGCCGGCGTATTCTTCTGGGGAGCTGGGGAGAACGGCGGAGACGCAGTGTCTGGTCCCTATAAAACCCCCAAGCTCCCTTATGGCAGCGCTCAGATATTCTGAGACGCTCTATGTCCTACACAGCGTTCCCAGTACTGTGCTCCTGTCCCTATTCTGAACCTGTACCTGACCTATTGCCTGTGCCCTGTCTACGCTATTGGATTGCTGCCTGCACCTGACCTGTTGCCTGTGCCCTAACTACGTTATTTTTTGGACTGTTTTACCATTTTCTCTGGTAGTCCTGCATACTGGGCTCCTCCTCCTCCTTTTTAACACAGACACCCCACTGGTGTCTGACACCCAGCTTGCTTGTCTAGTAGTTTTGAACCTCTAACACCATTTGGTAAGTTGACTTTTTCGGAAAAAAAGAAGAACTACAGGAGGAAGCTGGCAAGGTTCTATTCTTTAACTTTCTGAAATAATCTGATGAACACCAAATGTCTCACCAGCACCACTGGTGATGGAAAAATGAAATCATTCCTCCTACCTGCAGCCGACAGTCAGAACGCCTTATCGAGTTTTCCACTTGAACCTTCTAAAATATTTTTGGAGGAAGACTGGGATGAAGGGGCTTTAAAATGATGTGATGATCTATCCTCTTGTATCTGTAAGAAGGTTAGAATTCCAAGTCCTCTCTATCTTGGGTCAAAGTCTTCCTTCTATGAGCTTCTCAATTAATTAATTAATCCAAGTGAGAGCCAAACAGCTTGCCTTCCTCCAGAGGAATAGAACAAATACTAGGCCAAATCTTCTGACCAAGCTTTTTACCTTACAGCATGTCTAGCGACTTTAAATAAACCCATAGATTTTGCAGCTTGGCGAGTATCCTCAAGGAACCAAGAAAGTGTAGAAGCTGTGAGCAGTGGTTACAGAGAAGTACATCTCAAGGCACAAGCATCTTTTTTTATCCATGTCTTTAAGACCTAAAGAATCTTCGATAGGAATAGTTTACTAAACTAGAAACAGCCGTGTCAATTGAAGTAGGAGCTTCTAAGAACTTAGATTCTTCCTTATCCAACGGAAAAAAAGATTTAAATATTTTCATTCTAATTGCATAGTTTCTTTAAACAATGGATGTTTAAAAGACTTTAGGTCTTTTTTGTGGCAGAAAGGAGGTGCCCCGTACTGGTGTGTCATCATATCCCATGAAAGTTTGAAAAACAGACAAGTTAATGTCATCTTTTTCTGTGGACAATGTCAGGCTTTCTCTAGCAAAGTCCGATTCCTGTTCAGGGGAAATATCCGAGAATTGAGAGGTTGGAAGGGACTGACGCATTTCTTTAAAGGTTTGCTACAGAATACTTGTAAGCTTGAGAAGCTGTACCAAATCACAATGGTAGGGAGCACTCAATTCACCCAAACACAGCATTATGCTGCTCAGGGATCACCATTCGGCTTTAAAGTTTGAATTTCACGCCACAACTTGTCTGCTGATGTCATCAGAGCGCACTGCGAGACTCTACAGCTCAAGCAATCTTGAACACTGCCAAACACCATAAAGATGGTGGACGTCTTTAGCAGCTTCACTTAGAAGGCTGCAACAAGTGGGAGCTGAACCCGTCCTGGAGTCCATCGAAGAAACTACAGATGCCTGCACGACCAGGAGGCACCACCGTGGACCTCCGAGCCAGACAACCCGGTTAAGTACCTGCAAAATGAAAGTGTGACCTGTCCTTCCGTTTTCTTCTGTTTCCTGTCCTTAGGAAGAAAACCCTAAGGTATGCTGCCGCTCGGAGGGGGTGGGGATATGGTTTTGAAAAAACAATATGCTACCTGAACTAATTGCCTAATAACATGTAAACATAAAGCAAAAAAATACATATATATTTCTAAACTCAGGACAAATATCAGAATCTATTTTTCCATTTTTCACCATATTTTGTAATTATTTTTTTAGTAAATTAGATATGAGCAAAATAATGGTACCTAAAGAAAACCCCTCTTGTCCTTAGTGTTGCTATCACACTACAGAAACACTTTCATATATCCCAGCCACTGTCTTCTTTATTCCAGACAGTGAAAACTGCCAGACATGCCCAGATAACGAATGGCCTGACGAGAAAAAAGTGAAGTGTATTCCTAAGACTTACGACTTCCTGTCATACAAAGACGATATAATGGTTCCAATTTATTTCTTTATCATCATTTTTTTTTTAATCTTGAGTTTCTTTGTATTGGGTATTTTTATCCTGTACTGGGACACTCCTACTGTTAGAGCCAATAACAGGAACCTCAGCTTCCTCCTCCTGGTCTCCATCATCTTGAGCTTCCTCTGTGTGTTTCTGTTCCTCGGTCGTCCTGAGGATGTAACCTGCATGCTGCGGCAAACTGCTTTTGGAGTCATCTTCTCAGTAGCTGTGTCCTGCGTGTTGGCCAAGACCTTAATGGTTTGCATCGCTTTCAAGGCAACCAAACCTGGGAGTTACTGGAAAAAATGGATGGGAGCCAAAGTGTCCAACATTATAGTTCTGATGTCTTCCTCCGTTCAGGTTTTCATTACCATTATTTGGTTGGCCATTTCTCCTCCTTTTCAGGAGCTGGACATGCACTCATACAATGAAAAGATCATCGTTCAGTGTAACGAGGGCTCGGTTATCGCCTTCTACTGTGTCCTGGGTTATTTGGGGCTTCTGGCAGCTGTTAGTTTTATTATAGCTTTTTTAGCCAGGACATTACCGGACAGTTTTAATGAGGCCAAGTACATCACCTTCAGCATGCTGGTGTTCTGCAGCGTTTGGATTGCGATGATCCCGGCCTATCTGAGCACCAAAGGAAAATACATGGTGGCCGTAGAGATTTTTGCCGTATTGGCATCAACTGCTGGGTTATTAAGCTTTATGTTTTTACCAAAATGTTACATTTTGCTAAGAAAAACAGAGATAAACAGAAGACATTTATTAAAGTAATAAATGAGATGAGGTTTAATAGTCATTCCTGTATCAAATGTGATAATTGAATTAGTATACTGTCTATTAAAATATATATAAAAGTTACGTTTTTCTTTTACCATCTATACATTTTATATGACATGTTATCTTTCTGTTCGGCTTCCTGCTTCTGCACTGACAGTTTCACATGTCTCTGCCCTTCTGTGCTTATAATATTCCTGGATAATTTTTGTTTGCTGTACTAGTTATGGTCATTATTATACATTTAGTATGACATTATATTATATCCCTTTTCGTACCAGCACAGCGAGCAGTTACTCGCAGGCTTATCTGAGAAAGGTTGTTTTATTCCTGGAAGAAATAAAATGTCAAGCAGACAAGAAGGCCAAAGCCACACAGGAGGTAACAAAAATATTGTACCCCGGTCATAGCGTCAGTATTAGCACTGCACTTATTCCACCTCCCTATTTATTACACTATGAATGATAACACTAAGTATACTTGTGCAAAATAAAAATATACATGCATAGAGAGCGTATATTTAGAGATAACGGTGAAAAAATACAATGCCCTCTGGACAAGTCTCAAAAGTGGTGAAAATGAGGATGTGATCGCTTACCGAGCTTCTGCTTCCTGTAGGATCAAAACTACTGCGGAATTCCAGTTCAACTTCAAAGTGAAATAAATAGGCAATAATTAGACACCTTCAGAAGTTACAAATGAAATCACAATGTGTGCCTGACCATCTACCTGCAATGTTGCTAAAGCTCAGTGCTCCAGTAATTGCCCCCCAAATATAGGCAATATATTCGGGGTCTAGCACAGGAACGCACAATTCGTATCGCCCGACGCCCGGGACATGCAGTTCCGGGCAGGCAGCAGGGTTAGGATACAAATCCCCCTCAGCGGTGCAGGGGATACGATACGCTCAGACAGCCACCCCTGCCGGCACTTTCCACGGGGGGAGTGACTTAGACCCTCTTACTGCTAAAATAAGTCACGTGCCCACTTGGAGTAGTGCGCAGTTATGACAGTGAGCATAAGATGCTAGTGTGTGGAAATGTATGTTAGTGTATGGAAGGCGACCAACAGAGTCACGGACATTTAACTCCTGACAGCAGAACTTGGCCTTCGGAGGTTCCAGGAGTTAAAAGACTGTGCAAGCCACTCTATTGGTCGCCGGCAGGAAGCTCATCTGGCATCAACCAATGAATGTGCTCCCTGCCGGCGACCAATAGAGTCGCTCGTACGGACCTTTAACTGCTGGAGGGGGAGACCAATTGTCGCCCCAGGCCATGTTCTTTGTGTACGTTTTGCCGCCTCCATGTTCGGTATTCGGGTTTGTTTTCATGTTCGCCCGAATGCGAATGCACAAGTCTAATTATTATCAGCAGCTGTAACAGGGATATAATATCTGTGACTACCCCAGTACCATCATGGATAATATATATATATTGCGAGGTAGGTCAGGGATCGCCCCTCGCTGAGGTCAAGGGACAAGTGCCCGTCTTCATTCAAACCAGGCAAACAGCAGTAAATTTGTGCAACCTGACACAGGGTCAGGTTTATTAGAAAGGATGCAAAGACAAAAGAAATATAACAACAGCAACAAAAGAAACACCTTGCCTGTCCGGCACTTACTATACAAGGGATGTCCCTCACTACCAGCTGGAGAGCTTCTCTCTTCCAACTTAACATAATATGTCCAGCAACCTTTACTCACTTTACTCACTTTACTCACTTTACTCACTTGTCTCTCCCACAGACAGGCTTTCTGTGTCCTTAGCCAGAGAGCTACCTGCCCTCCTGGCTTCCCTTTTATATCCGCCCTCTCATTCACCTAAATTAATCACCTAGCAGGTGGAAGACTCAGGTGTTACTTCACATAGGAAAGGAATCTAGGAGAAACATTTTTTTTTCATTCAAATGTATTTTAATGAAATGCTTTTCTAAGGAAGTATCTTAACCTTTTAAGTATCCAAAAGGTTATTCAGCATGTAATAGAAATTAGTTATGTACCTTTTTTTTTTTAAATCACTTCGGTTAATAAACGACGTTTAAGCAAATACAAGAATATATATGCGATTGTTTTAGTTAAAAGTAATTGAAGTAGTTCTCCAAATCCTAACTCACCGTTTTATTACTCTGACAGATTATTAGAAATATGAAATCTGGTTGCAGATATTAAAAATGATAACTACCAGCAAGTCTTGACATCTAAAAATCATGATTTAAATCAAACCCACCCTGCTCTATACCCCTTCCAAAGACCCCATCCCCCCGCAGTCCCCAGAGCGCAGTGCTGCACGCAGCGGGGCCCTGTAAATGTCAGTGAAGCAGCACACAGGTACCTCACGGGGCCCCTGCCTGCAGCACAGGTGGTGTATGGGTAATGGCCGCCTACCAGACCCTCTCTGTCAGACTCACAGGCAGCTTCCTTCTCAGCAGACATGAGGAGGCTTCCCTCCAGCAGAGCTCAGCATGCGCAGGACACAGCACTCACTCTGCAGACACAGGGTAATCTGGGGTTTATGGGACTGTGAAGTTGCAGCGGCCTCAACAGATCCTCTTTGCTAAGGAGGTCACTCAAGCTTCCCCAACACAGTCTCTTTCACAGGGAGAGCACAAAAATCTAATCAGGCCTCGCTTTGGGCCTAGTCCTGAGCTCTGCCAGCGCCTCCATTTTGAGTCCTGGCAATGGCTAAATGACCCATCAGCAATAAAAGTGAGTGAGAAAATGGCGGGAGCTGCATACATTATATACAGATGTGTATAGAACTCTATATAACTCTATACTGCATATAGCTCTATATCTCTATATAAAGCTGAATAAATCTATATATAGCTATATATCTGTATATAAATCTAGGAGACAAGTGGAGTTTGAATGATACCTTTATTGGCTGAGTAAATATAGATTGCAAGCTTTCAAGACCTCTCGGGTCCCTTCATCAGGCAAGTTATACAAAAACATGGAAAACCTCTCTTTAAGTATCAGTGAAATAACCTGGTTAAGTGGGATACAAATTCCC
>VKOC01049323.1:0-22393 GCA_009364415.1 Spea multiplicata
CTGAGGTGAGCAAAACACTAAGGGTACTTTTAATAAAATTAAAATAAAACGTAAAATAAATGAGAAAATCTTTGCAAAACAGTTAACGTCACTGCTTGCTGATCAAAAAAGAACACAGCACTTATGCGGCTGCACTCATTAGCCCAACAATTTCACGTCACTGATGGACTGAGGTGAGCAAAACAAATGAAATAAAAGAAAAGATTATTAATTTAGAAAAATTGACTTGGTCTCTTGCTGTTGCTAAAACAAAGTACAAACTATAGAGCTGCAGCACCAGTACTAATAAGGTTAGCTGAACTATAAGCTAGTAGTAATTATTACTTTTATTTATAGCGAATTTATTTAAATATTAAGATAAGAATTATAGAATTATTGATATTAATGATTTTATTTTAGACACTAGTAGATGTCTTGAATGTCTATAGTACACTCTACACTAGTATAGTATACTATTACTAACTATGGTATATATAACTGACATATATATAATTGTATAATGTATTCAATTATTAATTATTAATATTACTGATTTTAGATTAGACACTAGTAGATGTCTTGAATGTCTACAGTACACTCTACACTAGTATACTATTACTAATACTATACTAACTATAGTATATATATAACTGACAAATATATATAATTTTATATGTATTCAATTATTAATAATAGATGCTATTAAGTTATTTATAAATTCTATTATTTAATTTATTTAAGTAGGACAGGCAGTAGGCACTAGTACCAGCCCAGGGCAAGGGCACCCCAGTGCCACTGAGGCACTGGGTGCACTGTCAACTCAACAGCACTATACACTACAGTTATTGACAAATTAAATAAGAAAAATATTAAATTAATCCAATTATTTTTATTAAATATATTAAGTAGAACTGAAGTGAGGATGAAATACACTATGAGAAATGGCAGGCTAAGGCTTACCAGTCTCACACAGAACAGAACAATCACAATCAATCTCTCTCTGTAACGCTCGGATGCAGCACAGCAGTGTTGCCAAAGCAGTCACAGCGAAAAATGAATGGATCTCTCAGGCAAGCTCTGGTCTTATAAAGGCGCCTTCAGAATTCAAAAAAACAGCAGCACAGGCATTGGACGAGACCCTTAGCGTGACGTCACAAGAGTGAGCTGATTGGACAGACGAGGATCAGCTCACTCCTGTTTGAAATTTTGGCGGTTGCGCGGCAAAAACGAAGACGATCACGAAGAATCTTCGATTCTTCGTGATTGTGAGTCTTCGTCTTCGCCTACGGTTTGCCGGCACTGTATTCTGTTCTACGTTCCTTCGGAACGAACAAAAAAACGGCCTCTTCGTGCTCGTTTTCATGTTCGCCCGAAGACGAATGCACAAGTCTAATAACAATATTAATAATAGTCTATTAATACTCCCAGCATAGTCACTATGTCCCCACACCCTACCAAGATATTCCCAATATATAGGTTATAATTTATGAAACCTTACGTGTTTTATAATTAAAAATAATTAAAATGGTCTTTATAATCATGATGCCAATTAGACACGATTTTAAGATATAACTCTCATGTCACATGAACGTGAAACCTCCTAAATAGTTGCAGCTATTAAGTGATCCTCAGAAAATAATATAGGCTGATGATTCTACTTCATTGTCTATACCCAATGTCTAGCTGTCTTTAAAAACTTTTTACTATTCTGCATTCACTTAGTACAGCTAAAGGATTGGTTTTTTACATGTAGTCTGTGGAGTTATTATTACTGTATTATCAGAGTGTCTTCTCTTACAGTGTCAACTTTTCCCAGGATTTGGAGCATCTTTGTAAAGGTGTGCCCCAGTTAGACATCAGCGGTTCAAGTGTCCCCTCAGAGCTTCTGCTTCATGGACCTTTGGCATTTCCAGTTGGATTGAGCAACAGCAATCAGTGTTTTTTTGCTGCTACATATTACGGAAGGGGACGTGTGGTTGTGGGGACACATGAAGGTTACCTAGCTAAACCAGAGCTCAAAACATTCATGCTGAATGCCATATCATGGCTGGACATAGGGAGAAAGGGAATTATTGGCGTTAATCAGAAGCAGGCTAAATTTGCTCAAATCCTGAAGCAAGAGAGTATCAATTGTAAAATATCGAACTTAGTTCCAGGCCTCAGTGTGTATTGTTGTGATTCATACAGTGACACTGAGGCAGCAAGCATCCAGCGGTTTGTAGCGGAGGGAGGAGGCCTCCTTATAGCCGGCCATGCATGGTATTGGTCTTATGGAAAGTCAGGACAAAATGTACTTACCAATTACCCAGGAAATAAAATTCTGAATAAGTTTGGAATTAGCATCCTTGAGAAGACTGTCCCTCAAGGTATCTATAAGACATTAGACCCTGCGGGTGCTGCAAGCTGCTATCACTTCCCCAAAGCATTCTGCCAACTGCAGAAGGACTTAGAAAGTGGGGTAGAAATAAAACCTCCTCTGAGCTCCTGGATGCAGAAGCTCAGACAAGATGCTTCCAGATTCATGAAGCTGCCAGCCAGCCCTCTCATTTCTTCCCAGCAGGAAAAGTTTGCTTGTCTTGTGCGGGGAAGTGTGATCCCCTGTGTTAGTAAAGAATGCCCCGTGACAAGTAACTCTAAAGAGGCTTTAATTCTTTGTTTGGCTCAGGATGTCTGCTGCCTGAATCTAGAGGACAAGCAGACACTGGACGACCTTTCTTTTAAGCATCAAACCTCTGTTACTGTGCATATAGATGCTACAAATCCAGGTAACATTTTACTACATTTGCATAAGAAGTAGTTTCTGCTGTAGTAATAATAATAATAATAATACATTGGTGGTATGTATTCAAAGCGATTATGGTGCAAACTTTGGGAAGTGGTTTTACTACTAAAGCATCCATTGGATTGGTTCATTCAACTGGTTGCTATGCTGATATGTCACATTTTCATACTTTGCACTGAAATCACTTTTTATACGGTGTCTTCCTCACTTTTGGAGGTTTGGGCACACATTTCCATTACATAGCTCTTTTGTGTCACTTTGAGACATACATATGTAGTAATGTTGATATTCTTTACCAGGTGAGGATGCATGGAGAAGCACTGGACTGTATCTGCCTCCTGGAAAAACAGCAGTTATTATGTTTCCAACATCAGCTGTTGGGCAAGGTCTTCAGGTAATAACTCCAAACAATATCAGATGGAGCTGCAACTGGCATACTGCACTGAAGAGAGCAGGAGAGAGGGGTCGTGGGCTACTTGATACACTAACGCACAAAAGTTTGGGGTCACTTAGCTGTTTTCATGGAAAACAAGGGCATTTCAAGTTGTGTCACATAATTGTAAAATGGCTTTCTAATGATCATTTAGCCATCTAAACTTAAATTCAGATTAGTGAACACAACCTACCATTGGAACACAGGAGTTGTAACGGGTTCACCAAGAGAGCTGTAGTAACTCCCAGAGATCACCCACATGTATCCTCCTGTCGTCCCCGGAATCACTTCCAGCACCAGCCAGCATGCGCACCTTGGAACCCTGCTATGTGTACCCAATAAGTAGACACAACTACCTTGAACTGAGTACAGCAGGAATGAACAGTTTATTGATGTAAAACATAGACTGATATAGCCACAGAACAGCATTAACATAAATTAACAGATACATGCATACAACCCAACCTTTAATTCCCCAGGCAGCAATCCTATTGATGGGATTAATTAAACAATGGAGTTCCTGCCTGTGCTATCTTTGTTTGACAGCCAGGCTGGAGCCATCTCTGACTACCTTGGGGCCCTGTATGACAGCTCATTCTGTCACAGGAGTGATGGCTTCTGATAAAGGTCCTCTGTATGCTTTAATGAGTACATAAAAAATCAGCCGTTTCCAACTACACTAGTCATTTACAACATGAACAATGTCTACACTGTATTTCTGATCCATTTTTTTCTAATGGGCAATATTTATGTTTCTTTCAAACTGAAGGTAATTTCTAAGTGACCCCAGACTTTTAAATGTTAGCATACATAAATGCATGGTGAAGAAGACAAAAGGAACATCTTGAGTTTTTGAATGTAGTGTAATGAAAGCTTGTAGGACTAGAAAGGAGGATTGGAGCTGGAGTGGAACAGACTTCAAAGAAATGGGAGGAGGATGGAGAGTAAGGTTACAAAAGCCTGGGGTCGAGGAGTTAAAAAATCTTTGTGGGTAAAAAGATTAGTATTAGACTAGAATTTGGATTTAAAGGGATTTAAGACAGCATGGAAGCAAAGATGAAACGATAATGGTGGAAGGCAGAAAAAATATTGATGTACAAGATAAAAAAATTCCTAGCTAAAATTTGTTTACAGATATTTTTCATTTGCAATCACGTTTAAAGGGTAGGTAGCAATCTTTAAAGCTTGGATCAATACAATAAAATTACATTAAAAGTCAAAGTGATCCTGAAAAGATAATTTTATTACTCCACTGTATTCTTTTCAGTGTATTTTCACAATTGTCCTGTAACATTAAATTGTCCGTACTTATTGTTGAAAAATTTTTTTTTTGTTTTCTGTTATTGGAAAATATTTTTATATTTATAGAGCACGAGTTTATATTGGCTAAATTTTAGTCCCCCCTAATACATTGTGCCTGTCTTAATAATTGTGGTGTTATCTAGGTGCAGGTTGGCTGTCAAACAGATGACCTAAGCTCTGCAGACAAGTTATGTCGAGCTCCTGTGGTTGTGAACAAAATGTGTGTTCTTGGTGAGAAGATTCAGATATCTTGTGTTTGGGGTGGACTTCTGTACATCATTGTCAATGCTAAGAGCAAGCTGGGAATGATCCCTGTTACAGTGTATGGAGCAGAACCAGCCGCAACATACATAAAAGGTAAGTCCGGAACTATGATGTGTTGCTATGTATATAAACCAGAAAAATCCAAATTAGGTTATAAACAGCATCTGTTATTTTGTTGGTAAAAGTCTGGTTCTACTGATTAAGCCTTACTGTCACTAGTTGATTGCAATTAGTATAACTGCTTCTCGTTCTATGTCAGGGATTTTTAAAACAGTTTATGTTAAGTAATATACTTATTTAGATACATGTGAAGACCCCCTTGTTCTTCTCCTGTCTTGAACATTGCCAGATCAAGAGAAAACTGTTCTTAGTTTCTTCTCATATCATTACCTTCCATTATTGTGTGGTGAACAATTTATAGGGGAGGATGACTCATTGGACTTATTTTGTGTTATAACTTCCTGAGTAATGTTGTTTTATGCATTTTTCTTTTTGTATGTTATTTTTTGGTGGAATATTGTTTTTGTTATTTAATGCTGCTTGCAAACCATAACTAAATACTGTATCTCTTAATACATTTTTCCAATTTTCCAATTTTTGTTTCTAGAGTTTTGTTCAGCCAGTGTTATATACCAGAAGCCACTGTTATATACCAGAACATCCAATAATGAATGCCAATGAGTATTATAGTATCCAACAAAACCAAGCAGTGCATCATCCTCAAATAAGGAACTGCAAAAGCTAAGAAAACCAGAACAGGGGCGTCCAACATGTGGCGCGCGGGCCAAATGCGACCCGCGAGAACTTGAGGTGCGGCCCGCGTAAAATCGGCAGCCGCGGCAACCGATCTTACGCGGGCTGTACCTCGAGCCCTGCTAGTTACCTGTGGGAGGGTCTTTTGTACTGGACAGAGGAAGCGGAACCCAGCAGAGTTCACGTGACATCACATGACTTCGCTCCAGTCCTGCTTCCTCTGTGCAGTACCAGAGAACGCAGAGGGAGGCCGCGCCCCCTGCTGAAGTCTGTGAGCGGCATCGAGGAGCTGCAGTGCAGGTAAGGGGGTGGGGAGGGTGTTTCAATCAGTATGCGTGATTGAGGGAATGAATCTGTGAATGAATGAGTAAATGAATGGATGAGTGTGTGTGATAGCATGGATGTGTAAGTGCTGGAACCTAGGCATGATGGGACTGTGATTACTGTTAGCAATCACACTCCTATCATGCCAAGTCAGCCAGTACATGCTGAAACCTGGCTAGCTCCTCACCTTGTGTATTGATGCTGCCAGCAGTATGGGGACTGCACATCACTTACACCCTGTACCAGCATCTACTGGCTGACTTGGCATGATAGGAGTGTGATTGCTGTTAGTATAAAGGTGGGGGGTCATTTTCGGTTTTGGCTAAGTGAACCGTGAATGTTTTGGTCCAGAATTTTCATTTTGGTGGATCCCTAGAATAAATAGAACTTTTTCATTTCTAATTATCCTGAATCCTGAATTTGTAGTCACAAAACTGTCTAGGCCCAGAACTCAGTGAGAGGAAAAGTAAAGTTTTTGTGTTATTTACTTTATTTTAATCAGTGGCCCACTGCAGAAAAAACTTGGACGCCCCTGAACTAGAATATGCAGAGGGGATTAGCAATAAGTAATACATACATATATTTGTGAGTCATGACATATTGATAGTGTATAGACTTGTTCATAAAAACTTTCTTCTGCTTTGTTGCAAAATATATCATTTTTTGTTGGCTACAATATCTTTTGGTGTCCCTGATGTGGAATCAACATAAAATGCCTCCTGTCACCTTGGCCTGTTGATATAAGAGTCCAACATGTCCTTTCTTTCAGGTAAGACCAACCTCACATGCTGGAGGGAAAACATCCGTAATCTCCGACCTCCATGGGCTGAGTTAATTGCGGAAAATATCATACTGACAGTACCATCAGAGTCAATACGCGCATTAGATGACCCAGAATCTCTATTGTCCCTTTGGGATACTTTTATGGAAGCTATAACTGAGCTTGCAGCGACTCCTAAAAAGTGTTTGCGCCCTGAGAGAATTGTCACAGATGTACAGATCTCAGCTGGTAAATCCTCATTTAATCCACTATATACCACGTCTAAATGCAAAGATATATAAGATGCACTGCAAAATATATTTTTACAAATATCTTCTAATAGATTCTCAAAGATAGATTACAATCACAAGCAGTGTTGTCATTACAATTATTTATTCTGTGTGAGCACTGGCAATGCAGTTTTGACATTTAGTTTGTCATCTGTATTTGAAGCTTGGGTATTCCTACTGTATTGAGTTCTATGGCACCCTTTGTTTTTGCTTAGATGCACAGCAGCTTTGTAGGGGCTACCTTAAGTTAACCCTCTATCCTGTGTTGGGTGTCTGGAATAGACTGTTGTTTGAGTGTTGCTTTTTTTATTGGTATAGGTTGGATGCATTCTGGGTACCCCATCATGTGCCACATGGAATCTGCAAAGGCATTGACTGACCTTAAGAGCATCAAGAAATCAGGCCTATGGGGAGCCATACATGAGCTTGGTCATAATCAGCAGAGAGGTTATTGGGAGTTCCCCCCACATACCACAGAAGCCACATGTAACCTATGGTCTGTTTATGTACATGAGACCGTCCTGGGAATCTCACGAGATCAAGCTCATAATTGCCTACAGCCAAAAAACAGGGACGATCGAATCAAGACATATTTGAAAAATGGAGCTATCTTACAGCAGTGGAATGTGTGGACTGCACTGGAAACATATCTGCAGGTATCTGTCAGCAAGAGTCAGCATTAAGACAACGTAAAAGTGTGCAGTGTGAGTGTTGTTACACAGATAGTATTTGACACTATGTGATCACCACATAGGCAAGTCAGATAGCAGACCACATTTAGGATACATATCTGAATACCTGGGACCTCTCCAGGTTTCGACTAAGGACTCTGTGTCAAGCACCGTTTCTCTGGGTCTCTAGGTCACTACGGGAAAACTGTAGCGGCGTCGCTGCCCTCCCCACTCCCTGCCCTCATTCCTCATTAAAAATATTGTGTGTCCCCAGTGTTCTGCAGCCCTGTTGTCACAATAATGTGCACAGAAACAGCAGAACATGGATTTATACATTAAATTGTCTAAATACCATATTCACTCTTTTACTGCCCGAGTATTGATCTTTAACCATGCTTCTAACCAGATCCACTAAAACCAAAATGCCTCTTTGGTCATTTGAAATGATGTGTTATATGCATGTTGTATGCATTAGGGACAACCCCATGTTACATTATACGCACTTGCAGCACAATCAGTCATATGAATACATTACATACATTTTCACAAACCACATATGTATTTTAAAATAGAACCTTACCTTGGTATTTGGCATTAGAGTTATACTACAAAAAGTAAAGCAGTGAGAATGTACCCCAAAAAATGACTATACTGCTGGACCAGACAGCATCATCTACTATGCAAATTTAGATAATTTTCAGCATATCTTCATGGGCGGCATCAGGCCCAGGCTGGCCATCTGACACACCAGGCAAATGCGTTGTGGGCTGCTGGCCGATAAAAGCCACACACTAACCTGTTATGCTTAACCAGTGGCAGGGCACGTGCTCCATGCAGCGGCTACGTGAGCAAAAAACATAGCATGCAGCTGCGCATATCCAGCCGTCACTTACATCATCCACACTTACACACTGGCCTTGGACTGCACCATAATATTTGTTGTTCTCAGAGTAAAATAAATTAGGATCCCTCACATCATCACAGGTGGCCGTGCTTTTCCTGGTGGTAGGTTCTAAGGTGTCATAAATCCATGATTTACAGAATACTCTGTTATAAGTCATTTGTTTTTGTCTTATTTCAGTTACAAGAGGGCTTTGGCTGGGACCCGTTTAAACGTGTTTTCTCAGAGTATCAAACTTTCTCGAATGTCCCCAAGGACAAAAATGAGAAGATGAATCTGTGGGTGGAGACATTCTCTCGAGCAGTGAATAGAAACCTCGTCCCGTTTTTCCAGGCCTGGGGATGGCCTATTGAGGATAAAACCTACAACAAATTGGCCTCCTTAACTGAGTGGGAGAATGACCCCATGAAGTCGTATACAGCAGGAATCAAAGCATAAAAAATGTTATGTATTGGGGTAATATACAGTCTGTTTTGCCATT
This sequence comes from Spea multiplicata, assembly GCA_009364415.1. Lineage (NCBI taxonomy): Eukaryota > Metazoa > Chordata > Amphibia > Anura > Pelobatidae > Spea > Spea multiplicata. The sequence continues at coordinate 8,941 of VKOC01049323.1, forward strand.
AGCTGGCAGCATAATGGAAATGTGCATTTGTTCTGCTGTGTTAGATCTCTTGTGTATATATCTATGTGTGCATGTGGTTACTGAAGTAAAGTAAAGAAGTTATGTTCCACTGCTTGTCTGTGTTTGTGAGCAACATCTACATAACATTCAAATACACAAAAAAACCTAAAGTCTAAACAGAAACATATCTCTAGCTAATGCCAATACAATTGATTTAGTTAATATTCTGATTCTTTGTAAAATTATACAACTGGCTAATCCACGAGTACAAATTATCAATCAAGTACATTAGTAGTAAATTTAAAAATATCTAAAATTAGCAATTAACTAGTATTAACCGTCCTGGAAAAGACAGGGTTTGCCTGTCTCAATAAGACAATGGGGTGTGCAGATAGATATTGGCTACAATGGATACATTTTTAAATGTCAATTCCAGATCATTAAAATAATAAACTCATTCAGAAAACCAAAGAAAAAAAATAGAAACCCTGAATGATGGGAAAAAATACAGTTACAATATAATCCTGTGCCAATACACTGACTGTAGCCTATAAAGAAAGCCTATACACTACTCCTTTACTAAATATATGGCACTGAATTAGGAGTTACATGGACATAGCTTCTTATCCAAGCATATATTTTACCTTTCATTACAATAATTGTCACATGAAATACTCTGCCAGCTAAACCACATTGGCTGTAATGAGCTTTCGCTGTGGTAACAATCTACATTAATATCAGTTGGAAGGTTTCCTTTGATGTTATCGGATGCACAGTAGCTGAAAGGTGGAATCAATGTACTCAGTGCTATTATGAGACCACCATACAGTATGTGTCCATCATTGAAATCACATGCAACATATTTTTGCTCTCTCATTTTTCTCTTCTATCTCTCTTTTCCCTCGCTCCATTTTCTCTATCATTTATTCTTCCCTCTACCCTATTTTCCCTTATAGTCTCCTCTCTCTGTCTTTTTGAAAGTTTTCTCCCCACCATGCACGCAACAATCTGACGCCGAGCACCCAACACTATCTTTGCAATCTGTTACCCCCAAACACTTGCCACCCCACACACAACAGTATACGGCAGCACTTTACCACAAAATACACTTAGACATAGACACACACACTCCTCCGCACCACTTACTCCGCTCATCCCTGACACTCTAACACCATATGTTAATGCAGTGGTTCTCAACCCGTGTATCCTCAGGACCCACATTTGTCTTTGGTCATTAAGTCGTGACCCAAAAATAATCTAATTTCCGAAATTTTATATTTTATTCCATAAAACAACTTTTTAAACAGTAAACAAGCAAACAGATACTTTGCACAATGAATAATGCAGTAATCACAGCACTAGTGAAATGAAAGTACAAACAGTAATTGAAACATATGAGGTAGAACTAATGGGAAAACTGGGTATGCTTTTTTATTTGAGACGTGTCTCAAAGTCTGGGGTGATGGTCGACAAAGCAACTCTGTGGTCATGTTCAATGTCCATTCTGTTTCTATGCTTTGTCTTTAACTGAACCAGAGTTGAGAAGCCACTCTCACAAAGATAAGTTGTGCTGAATGGTAGTAAAACTTTGATGGCATGGGTTGAGATGAAAGGATATTCAGCGATAACATTACACCAAAACTGGAAGAGGGTTAGCTCAGTAAAAAACATTTTTAGCATTTGATCGCATGAAAGCTCTACAAGCTGACTCTCTTCGTTGCTTGGCAACATGACGCTTTCCAAATCAATTCCAAAGGGATCGCGTATCCAGCCGTCATCCCTGTGCTGCTCTGGGAAGTAGTCTTTAAAACGTTCCTGCAGCTTTGTGAGATGTGCTACTGTAGTGTTCAGTTCATTTCTGCCTGTGGAGTCCAGGTGTGTAAGCTCATGACTAGCATTGGGGAACATATCAAATCTCTCTTTGAAAACATGACTTGTCTACAATGCCATTTTCTTTTTGAAAGCCTCGATTTTTTCAGTCTGCGCAAAAACATTGTGTCCCTTCCCTTGCATAGAGACATTTAATGTGTTTAGCTGCTCAAACACATCTGAAACATCAAGAAACTTGTGCAGGCCACATGTCACTGTTGCATTCTAAGAGGAAGGCCGCAATTTCCGTTCTCAGTTCATATAAACGTGAGAGAACTTTGTCCCTAGAAAGCCAGCGCACCTCCGCATGATACAGCACCTGTACATGTTCACTGCCCAGGTCTATGCACAGCTTCTGAAAACACCTGGCATGCTTGGCACTCTGTTTAATGTAGTTCACCACTTTGACAGCTAGACTTGGGCACCAGGGGGCTCTTCGTGTTCGTCTTCGTGCTAGTCTTCGGGGAAAATACCCAGGGCCGGCCCAAGACATAACGCCCCCTGGGGTGTAGTTAAACCCCCCCATTATCTACCCTTCCTCTGCCCCCCCCCCCATTATCTACCCTTACTCTCCCTCGCTATTATCTACCCCCCCTTTGTACTTACATTTCAGCAGTCCTGCGGCGAGTCTCCCTGCTCGGTCTTGGTGCCAGCTTGTAATGCAGAGCGCCGGAAATGGCGTCATCTTCCGGCACTCAGCATTACAAGCCGGCACCGAGACCGAGCTAGAGGGGCGCCGAGCGGGTACTGACAACTTGGTAAGCGAAAACCACTCGGTGCCCTCTCTCTCTCTTCCGCTTTAAAAAAAAAGGGCTTGGGGCGGCAAAGTGCCACCCCTTCAAAAGTGCCGCCTGGAGCAATTGCTCCACTCTGCTCCATGGTAGGGCCGGCCCTGCAAATACCCTATGTGACAAACAACAGTATTCAGCAGCAGTGCCCAAACATGCACTCAATGTCCAGGTGATCTCTCAGGTGGGGAGGGCCCTCCAGTTGCCAACGAAGAACATATTGCCAACGAGAGACCACACAATTCATAACAATACACATGGCATGTCTGATATCTCTAGAAATGCTTGGTGCTTAGCAATATTCCCACCTATTTATTTATTTATTTATTTATTTATTTACCATTGCTTGAACTCCAGTGTTGCCTGGAAGATGGCTGAAAAAAAATGGAGCACTGAGCATTTCCAGAGACTCAAGTGGTAAGCGCTGGAGTCCAAAGTTACAGCTCTGCTTACCTTTATAATTATGTAATATAATAATGTATAGTAGCCTGCTAGACAGTCATATTAAATTTAGAATAAAGCAAAATAACTCTCATAATAATTTCAAATTAACTCATAGAAAGCAATTGTTTTTTTAAATACTCTTGTTTCAGAACAATGATTAAGATGCAGTTAAGTTCACAGAATTCTTGCTAAAATTCCTATAACTTAAAACGTTCATGCTATTGACTGAAATGCAAGTGTTAAAATGAATACAGAAAATCTCAAACAAATACCGTGCTGGTCCCGCACTCCTTTACGTTACTTTATACTGAGTGAATAAATATTCCAATATATCGTTTAGCCACTAGGTGTCACAAAAGGAAAATCCACACTCACTGGCCACTTTATTAGGTACACCTTGCTAGTACCGGGTTGGACACCCTTTTGCCTTCACAGCTGCCTTCATTCTTCGTGGCATACTTTCTACTGGAAACCTTCCTCAGAGATTTTGGTCTATATGGACATCATAGCCTCACGCAGTTACTCCATGATGTGGATCACCCACACCCCAAATGTGCTCTATTGGATTGAGATCTGGTGACTGTGGAGGCCATTGGAGTTATCGTGAACTCATTGTCATGTTCAAGAAGCCAGTTTGAGATGATGTGAGTTTTGTAACATGGTGCATTATCCTGCTGGAAGTAGGAAGGGATGGACATGGTCAGCAACAGTACTCAGGTAGGCTGTCGTGTTTAAACAATGCTCAAATGGTACTAAGGGGCCCAAAGTGCCACCACAGGCAGGATGGATCCATGCTTTCATGTTGTTTATGCCAAAGTCTGACCCTGCCATCTGGATGTCGCAGCTGGAATCGAGACTCATCAGACCACGTTCTTCCAGTCTTCCATTGTCCAATTTTGGTGAGCCTCAATTTCCTGTTCTCAGCCGACAGGATTGGCATCCCGGGGTGGTCTTCTGCTGCTGTAACCCATCTGCTTCAAGGTTTGACATGCTGTGCGTTTAGAGATGGTATTGTGCATACCTTGGTTGTAACGTGTTATTTGAATTACTACTCGAACTAGTCTGCTCATTCTCCTCTGACCTCTGACATCAACAAGACATTTAATTAGTACATTTATATTATATTGTAGTTTCCCATCTCTTTTAAATGTGGTTATAAAGGCATAACCCATATTAAAGTTCACAATGGGGTCCAGACCATGTATGTAAAAGAAAATATACTTAGAGTAAAGCTTGGTCTTATTTCCAGCACAAAACACGGAACACTCAAAAGACACAAAACATCCTCAAAAGGTGAACTGACGTGCTGGCGTCATGCTGTCATATGTTCATTCTTGCAAAGCGAGCATAAGTAAACAGGGGAATAGTTGTGTTGCAACTGTGTCCTTACTCAAGTGTGTCCTTAAGGTGAATGCCTGTATGTACACACACCAGGACATGCTCTGCCACACAGACACCCACACACATCAGGACAGGCTCTGCCACACCCACATCCAAACACACACACCAGGACAGGCTCTGCCACACCAACACCCAACACACACCAGGACAGGCTCTGCCACACCAACACCTATACACAGGCCCTGCTACACTGATAACCAAAAACACACAAACAGCGGGACACAATCTACGTCACAGACGTCTACATCAGGATGGATTTTTCACACTGCATTGTCGTTTATACCCCCCTTAGTGTTTTTGCCCCTTGTGTATTGATGTCCCTGCTGCCCATATATATTAATATTAGCCCCAGTTGCTGATAACAGGTATAGATCAACACATTAAAACACAAACCGAGCTTTGCATGTATAGATCAACTGAAATTCACTTGTGATCCCAACACTGAAGGTATATATCAAATAAACAGAATCAGACATACAAATCCTGTATTTGCAGGTATACAATGGTATATGAAACGTAGCATTGCAGGTATAGATCAAACAAATACATGGAAACAGCATTGCAGGTATTAATCAACTGAATAAGACATACAAACACTGTATTTGCAGGTATACATAAATAATGTATGGAAATATATAGATACGGATCTACAGAATAACGCAAAAACCCAGCTTTGCAGGTATAGATCAATTGGAATTCACATAAAAACACGTAATTAAAAGGTATATTTTAAACCCCCTAAATTACAGGCATAGATCACAGGTTGCACCCCCCAAAGCCAGCCCTAGCGTCCACACTGCCCACACAGCAATCACACTCCTATCATACCCAGGCAACCAGTAAATGCTGGTACCTAGGCGCCCCTCTTCTCTCCTCCGCATTAAAAATAAATAAAAAATAAGACAGGATTTAAAGTCGCATTGGACTTTATTCAAATTCGGCAGGGGGCAGACGAGGGGGGCAAGGATTTAACCTAGGGGCACTTGCCCCCCCTTGCCCCCCTGTAGCAACGCCACTAAATACAGTAATGCACCATTCAGCCACTAGGGGTCACAAAAGCCGAATATACCGGTATTGTTACCTACCCGTTCTCGGTTCCCACAACCGCAACAGCCGCCGCAAAGGAGAGGGAGACCCCCCTCTAACGCACGGCCTCCTCCACAGCAGTCACCACGCAGGAGAGGGAGACCCCCCTCCAACGCACGACCACCTCTGCAGCAGCCTCCACGAGGAAGAGGGAGACCTCCCTCCATCGCACAGCCGCTACCGCTGCTGTCCTCGGAAGTGCCGCGCAGGAGAGGGAGACCCCCCTCCAACGCACGGCCACCTCCGCAGCAGCCCCCACGAGGAAGAGGGAGACCCCCCTTCAATGCACGGCTACCTCCGCAGCAGCCGCCACGAGGAAGTGCCGCACAGGAGAGGCAGACCTCCGGGTACATGGCGTCCTGTGCCAGCGCTTGCGCAGGGCTATAGGAAGGGAGGTTATGCCACACTCATGATGGCTGCGAGTCCCGGACACCGGAAGTGTTTGATTCTGTTTCCTCGTGTATGATCCCGGCTTGTCTGATTTCGTTGATTTCCTGATACCTGAATCTGGGGTTGGAGCTGTACTCTCCCAACGTGCTTCGTACAGCGGACCACTGCATCCTTGCAGCTCCTTCACCAGACACTTCTCCACAGCCGAGAGGAATTACGATATCAGGAATAAGGAGCTGTTGGCGGTTATTCTGGCCCTGGAGGAGTGGCGTCACCTATTGGAGGGGGCTTCGGTACCTACCTTGATCCTGACCGATCATAAGAACCTCCTATACATGGAATCTGCCAAGTGTCTCAATCCGCGTCAAGCTAGGTGGGCCCTTTTGCGCTGTTCTGATCTCCCATTCCTTGCTTCTGCTTCAGCTCTTTGATTTTGCTTTGTATCCTTCATAAGGTGTGTACCTCCCGTGTGTTCTGTTTGTCTCAGTCTGCAGTCTAAAGGTATGTCTCAGTGCTATGTGTTTGGATTTCATGTTTGGTTTGTTTCGTATCTTTGTCAGCAGGGATTAGCGTTAGGACCCACCGTCATTGGAGTACTTTGGCGTAGTGGTGGGCTAAGCATACTATGGCCATATCATGTGACGGAATCTCCAATAGTTATCAAACAGTCCTAGGCTAGTTTTTGTATTTGTGTATCAGTCTGTCCTGTATCCCCGGCAGCGGGGTGTCCTGTCCTGTATCCCCGGCAGCGGGGTGTCCTGTCTTGTTCCCTGTTGTGCCCTGTGTTATGTATATCTTGTCTGGTTATGTTTCGTGCTTGGTCTCCCTGTCCCTTGCTTGTTATGTGTCTGCTATATTTCTCTGCTTAGCTTCCATTCTCCCAGCCTGCAGCATCCCGCACATGAGTCTTGTGTGATGTTTCATGCCTGTTCCAGGGTGCCTGCAGGATTTCACTTCGTTTCCTTTTGGATTACATCTGCTGCTCGCCTGTCAGGGCGCTGGTATGTGGCTGCACAACCCTAGGTGCTCAACACCTGGGTGAGTGTGGTCGCCCTGCAACCAGGCCCTGTCTAACTCCACTACTGCACTGTAACTCCTGCACACAATCTTTGGGCGCGCTGGGTCAATGCAGTCATGGGTGTGGACCCAGTTTGTGACAGCCAGAACCTCGGGACATTCTGGAGTGGCGCGTACCAAGGAGTTACTGTCTTGGACTTTTTGGTGGCCTCACTGGGGCTTTCATCCAATCTTGTACCAGGTGCGCAGCTAACAAATCCTCTCGCACTCGGCCTGCTGGACTCCTTCGGCCTCTGCCTTGTCCCTCTGTCCCCTGGACTCATGTGGCCATGGATTTTATTGTCGAGTTGCCTTCGTCCAGGGGACATACCGTGATTCTTGCAGTGGTCGACTGGTTCTCAAAGATGGCTCACTTCATTCCACTACGGAAATTGCCCAGCGCCTCCACCTTGGCAGACATTTTTATCCGGGGCTCCACGGAGTGCCTTCTGAAATCTTGTTGGACAGAGGGACACAATTCATAGCAAGATTCTGGCGCGAATTTACGAAATCCTTGGGCATCACTTTAGCCTTCTCCTCGGCTTATCACCCTCAGACGAACGGTCTGGTTGAGAAGGCTAATCAACCTCTAGAGCAATACCTGCGTCTCTTCATTAATGACCACCAGGATGACTGGGTCAATTTACTGCCGTTCGCGGAATTTACAAGGAACAACACGCTCCAGGAGTCCACTAGAATCTCTCCATTTTTCTGTCTGTATGGTCTTCATCCACAGTCTCCTCTGGAGACGGTACCAGTATCGCCTGTTCCGGACCTGGAGGAGAGACTTGCTTCTATCTGTGCCACCTGGGCTTCTGTCCATTCTGCACTGGAACGCACTGCTCAGCTCCAGCAATGTCAGGCCAACAAGAAGCGTTCACCCAACCCCTCATATCAGCCTGGCGATAGGGTTTGGCTGTCTACGCGGTTCCTGAGACTCCGGGTTCCTTCCATGAAATTGGCTCTGCGGTTTATTGGGCCCTTTCCGGTTCTGCCTCGGATTAATCAAGTGGCCTACGAACTCTCACTGCCCAGAACTCTTCGCATTCCTCGAGTATTTCACACCTTCTTGCTGAAACCTCTGGTGTGTAACCAGTTTAACAGAGGCGAACGTTCTGTGGTTGAGACTGCCCGGAGGGCTTCCGAGAGACACACTCCGCGGGTCATTCTCGATTCCCGGCAGCAGCAAGGCAGCCTACAGTATCTGGTCCAGTGGAGAGGTCTCGGCCCCGAGGAGCGTTCCTGGATACCAGCGGCACGCCTCGCTGTGCCGAGATTGATACGTGCATTCCATGCTAGACATCCGTCTCGTCTTGTGGTCGCCCTGAGGGCGTCCTTTTGAGGGGGGATACTGTTACCTGCCCGTCCTCGGTTCCCACGTTGCCGCAACAGCCGCCGCGAAGGAGAGGGAGACCTTCCCTCTAACGCACGGCCTCCTCCACAGCACGACCACCTCTGCAGCAGCCGCCACGAGGAAGAGGGAGACCTCCCTCCACCGCACAGCCGCTACCGCTGCCGTCCTCGGAAGTGCCGCGCAGGAGAGGCAGACCTCCGGGTACATGGCGTCCTGTGCCAGCGCTATATGAAGGGAGGTTACGCCACACTCATGATGGCCATGAGTCCCGGAGACCGGAAGTGACGTCATGACGTTTTGGCGGGAGATTCGTACTTCCCCTGTGGTTCACTATTTAAACCTGTTCAGTTCTATGTTGCCTTGCCTTCTGATGGTTGTCTATGCCTTGTGCTAGCTCCCAGATAGCGTATGATTCAGTTTCCTCGTGTATGATCCCGGCTTGTCTGACTTCGTTGATTTCCTGATACATGACCTCGGCTACGTTTACGTTTATCCTGTTTTCCTGTAGTTTGGGGTAGCCGTATTAGTCCAGTGTATACGAATGCAAAAAACAGAATGTTGCAGAATCTTGTAATACCTTTTTTATTGGACTAACAGTATTTAAAATAATAGACGAGCTTTCGGGAGTCCTCCCTTTATCAAGTCAAAAGTGTAGAGAAATGCTTTTGACTTGATAAAGGGAGGACTCCCGAAAGCTCGTCTATTATTTTAAATACTGTTAGTCCAATAAAAAAGGTATTACAAGATTCTGCAACATCCTGTTTTCCTGAAACCTGACCTCGGCTTCTTTGACCTGTTCTGTCCTGGAGTCCTACCTGACCACGGTGTCTCCAAACTACTTGTACGTGACAGGTATATTATCTTTTTGTTATTTAAGCGCCAACAAATTACACAGCGCTGCACAATTTTAGTGGGGTAGTTAACACATATCGCAAAAATATACATTAATGCATACACATACATCAAGAGACGAGAACCCTGCCCATGAGCTTGCCATCTAGCTGTTTGGTACTTTTCTAAAAAGTTCCAGTCAGGAACGGTGGGCTTTTGAGACCTTAAATTCTAAAGGAATAGTATGGGTAATTAAAGCAAAAGGAGGAATGAAAAGAGGAATAAATACAGGCTTACCCCACTATTCTAAAGAGTGTTTCTATGGAACATTTCATAAGCCGAAATAGCTTGCTTAAGTGAAAAATGTTGGATACCTGTATGTATATATATATATGCCTGTATGTCCAGTACAGAGGTTGATTGGGCTTACACATTTTTCACTGACCGTGTCATACCTACAATAAAATGTCTCAGCCTCAATCACCCAGACTGACACGCTAACAAAAGTTTCTAAAGGAAATTATTTTATTAGATGAATAGGACATTAGCTCAATGTGGTGTTTGAACAGAGAAAGTCACCCAAAATATCACATGGCTTTCCACATGTATTTCTGTTGGAAGAAAATCTTATAAAGATCTTTCTGGAATTTAGCGGGAAGGTCGCTCTACCCCAGATAACATTCTGCCCCCAGGGATGGTGCCTTTAATGAGGACCAGTGTTCCCTTTAAGCTGTGCGCTTGTGCGCGTGCACATAGCTTTCAGAGGGAGCACACACGAACAAAAATTGTGCCAGTAGCCTACCGAAGGGGGGGGCAGTCCCCTACTGGTTGTGCGCACGGCACCCCTCCAGAGACGGACAGTAATGTCCGCCGCTAGAGGAGCAAGCTCGGTTGGGGAGAACAAGGATCTCCCTCTAACATCTTTAAAAAAATCAAGGGAGCTGGACCTTGATTTGTTAATGCAGACCTCCGATCCTGCTCCCTTTCGATGTGCGCGGCAACCGATATAGTATATATATATAGATATAGATTCTAGGCCAGACACTAAAGTGGTAGGCCTAAACCACAGCAATGTTTGGCTTAGTATATAGTGATTGGGGTTATGCTGCATTATTGTCAATGTTTGGCTCAATGTATAGTGATAGGTGTTATGTTGTACCACGGTCTATTTGTGCCTCTGTATATAGTGATAAGTGTTATGATGTAACACCGTCAGTGCGTGCCTCACTATATAATGATAGATGTTCTGCTGTACCACCGTCAATGTTTGCCTCAGTATATAGTGATAGCAGTTATGCTGTACCACTGTCAATGATTGCCTCAGTATATAGTGATAGCAGTTATGCTGTACCACTGTCAATGTTTGCCTCACTATCAGGGCCGGCCTTTGGGGTGTGGCGACCTGTGCGACCGCACAGGTCGCCACACTCCAGGGGTCCGCCGCCGCCGCAGGGTCTGTAATGTCCGCTGCTGGAGGAGCAGGCTCGCAGGGGAGCGGTAGTATACCACTACCTTGTGATCCGCGCGAGAAGGGGTAGATAGGGCAATCATACTCCTATCATGCCAAGTCTGCGAGTACATCCTGGAATCTGGGTATGCCTGGGCATGATAGGAATGTGATTGCTGTTAACAATCATATATATATATAATGTTGTTTAATTGTTTTGTCCTATTTTGGTGTGTTACTTTAAATAAAAGTGTTTTTTAAGTGATTTTTTATGTGTGGGGGGGTCATATTCGGTTTCGGCCAGGTAAGTGCTGCATTTTCAGTTTCAGTCCAGAATTCGTTTCGGTGCATCCATACTACTAAGCACCACTACTAACTACTACACCACCTCAATGTTTGGCGTAATGTATAGTGATAGGGATTACGCTGTACCACCGTCAATGTGTGCCTCAGTATATAGTGATAGGTGTTATGCTGTACCACTGTCATTGTCTGCCTCAGTATATAGTGGTAGGTGTTATGCTGTACCACCATTAATTTCTGCCTCAGTATATAGTGATAAATGTTATGCTGTACCACCGTCAATATCTGCCTCAGTATATAATGATAACAGTGATGCTGTACCACTTTCAGTGTCTGCGCCGGTATTTAACGGTAGAAGCTATGCAGTATTAAAGTGTGTGTGGGGGGGGTTGCCACAAACAGGATCCGCCCCAGGTGCCAAATACTCTAGGTATGCCCCTGGCTGCCGCCCCCTCTGCACCTAAATTAAAACATCGGGGACAACAGTTTTCCCAATTTTTTTTATCCTTTATGCGGCCTGGAGCCTCTGCTCGTGATTTGCTCATAATTTACTTATGCAGTGAGAATTTCACCTTTAAAAAAACATTACAGTAAGTAATACTGTTGTGTAACTAATACTACATTATCACACTATAATGTAGTGTTATTAACCATGAGCGAGCTGTACCAAAAATATAGAATAACAATTTAAATTTAACATTTGCAGAAGCATATTGTGCGCACAAAATTTTGGCTCTGGGAAAATTTTTGCACAAGAGACATTTTCTGCACATACCAACTAAGAAAAATTAGAAGGAACATAGGGTATGAGGCCATCCTAGGTATAAGATAATGTTACACTTTGGTAACATGTCCTGGGTGGAATATATTTTGAGTGCCCATTACTAGTTACAGTACTATTATTAGGTGCCATAGCCAATTTTCATGCAAAGCTAAGTGATTGCACCTTCTTTTTCACACATATAGGATTTACATCCATACAGAGTTTCCCTTGAGATGCACTTGTCTTAATAAATTATGCTGGTCACTATGGAGGTGAGGCACATAATTAGAAGTGTCCAGAACTATCTTTTAGAACCTGATTTGAATATAACATACCCTACATTTTAAACATTGACAATACGTCAATGCAGCGCACATCAAGTGGAATGCAAAGAATGAAAAATGCACAGTCTACAAACATTATTAAACATTAAGATAAAACCTAGAGTAATATGGACATTTGCAGCAGTATACCATCTCTCAGAATAAATATCTCTGGGGTGATAGAGAATAAATGTCAAATATATCATTGTAACACTTCCAAGCTACTGCAGGAAGTCAAATCATATCTCTCTTAAAGAAAGCTCTCCTGCTTGCTTTACTTGCAGGAAAGACTCAAGATACTTCCATAATATTATAGTGAGAAAGTCCGCCCTAATGTTGGCATTACTCTAATGAATATTAATGAGTTACAAATTACATTTTGTGATCCATGAAAGACAAGCGCTGGGTGAGAGGCATTGACTCATCCTTTTGCTGCAAGCAATATACTGGATGCTGAACAATTCTGACAGGTTGAAGTGATGAGAAGGTGACATACTGTGTCATGATACAGTAAATTACCTAGACCTCGACTCCAGTCTGTTGTACACACATGCATGCACATGAAAACAAATTCTGACGTGTACTAATGTTATTATCCCACAGAAATTAGAATCAAGTCTGAGCCTATAATGTTTCACTGAGAGAGAATTGGGGTTATATATTCCTGCGTGGAGGAGCAGTCTATTTCAGTCATAGCATTTAATTATGATTGGTATGTTAGAGCCCACCAGAGCATAACAAATTGTCATTATGTTATTCTGCTGAGTCTAATTTAATTGGCAAGTTGTCACAAAAGCAATTATCCATCATTTATTTTGTTGCCATAACCACATCTTGGAGAGCACCTGCTGCCTTAATGTAAAAATGTTCCAAAGTGGACAGAATTCATGCCACTTTGCTGACAATGTTCTATGTTTGACTTGCTTTCTATTAAGGTTCATTCTGTGCCAGAGAGGCCAAGAGCACAGTATGATGCACTATGTGGCCTTTATGCAGTGAGAAACATTAAGCAAGTTACAGCTTTCTGCCGAGTGTGTGTAAATATCAACACACAGCAGTTTCCAAGAGATTTGACATAAGGTGACGTGATTAAGGAAAGTAATTATGATGAACAAATCATTTTATGGCCTTTTAAGGTTTATTTGCTTCTTAGACTCACACGGGTTTATAAAAAGGACACTTTTTTAAAATAATAAATATATTGTGTTAATATAGAACCCCTCACGGATAGATCCCAAAGAAAAATGGTCTCCATGAATGGTAATAGTACACCACTCTGGCTCCCAATTCTTACAGTGTAAGTGGACAAATAGAAGACAGAACCATATAAATGTATTGGTTTGTCTTAGTCTGTCAATTATTGTCATATCCCTTGAATTTATGTATTGTATTAAGCGC